>CAJGYO010000854.1:0-170385 GCA_904845875.1 Miscanthus lutarioriparius | reverse complement strand
TTTCTCATGCATGCACCTCAAACTGATCGAGCAGTGAACAACATATGCCGCTCCAGCATACGTGATCGGCACTAAGGGCCTTGTTTAGATTGAAAAAATTTCAAACCCGATGAATAGTAGCACTTTTGTCTCCGTTTGGTAAATATTGTCTAATAAATGGATCAACTAAGCTCAAAAAAATTCATCTCGTGATTTCAGCTAAACTGTGCAATTAGTTATTTTTTTACCTACATTTAATACTTCATATAAGCAGCTAAATATTGATGTGATGGAGAGAGTAGAAAAACTTGAAAATTTGAAGGTATCTAAACAAGGCCTAGCTAGATCACGACGACCCGTCACTTGTCTGCCTATCCTTGATGGATGCCTACGGCTACAGCAGCCCTTGCACTCCATGCGAGGCAATGTGGACCCCGTGCCGGTCAGCCTGTCCAAACTTTCTATCACGAAGGCCTTTATAGTAGCCTCGGCCACTGAAGTGCGCGTGCATCTCGATGCGGGTGGCCGCCAGCCACGACAGCCTTGTTCTTCATGCAGATGAGAGGCATCGCCGGCCGGTGTAAAGCCTGCATGCATGAACGGCATGCGGATGCGCCGTCCACAGGAATTGTAGCCTGAGGGTAGGCAAAGGCAAAACGGTGGGAGGTCACAGCAGGCTTGCGCCGCATGTAAACAGAGACATTCCAGAACCTGGGCACCTGTCTCCAGCAGCAGCTGGGGAGCCCCCCGCCCGAAAGCAAGGTTGGGTGCACGAGAACAAGCACTACATAGTTGGAAAGAACAACAGTCAATGCCCAGTAAAACAGCCACCACCGGAAAAGACGAGAGACGGGAAGAGACAGGAAGCTTTAGCGGAAAGTGGCTCACCATGATCACGCCTCCTGCCTATTTAAGCCACGCTGCAATGCCCGGCTCAGTGCACCACAACTCATCCTGCATCTGTCTTGGCGAGCGAGCGATCGAGAGACCCTAGACTGCCAATGGAATCAAGAAGAGTTTGTGCATGTACGTATGCTTCATTTTATTACTATCTGGAGATTGTTCCTTATTGCTTGATATGGTTGTTGGTGCTTCCTAGATCTGATCACAGTTCAGAACAAGAGAACCATAGCGGACCAACAACAGCCCCAGCAGGAGGAGATGAACGCGGTCCCGTGCCGGTGGCCTCGACCTGCCTCCAGGGTTCCACTTCCGCAGTGACTATGAAGTTGTTAGCCACTACCTGACGAACAAGGTGCGCAACATGGACTTCACCTACACAGCCTTTGAAGGGTCGACCTAAAAAAGACTGAGCTATGGAACCTCCAGTACGTAACAAGCATCCTCGATCTTTACATACATATACGCCTTGTTCTTGTTTGATCTGCGTAGTGGATGTTGATGTTGCTCTGCTGGTGATCAGAGTAATATACGACGCTTGATTCGTGCTGCAGTTAAAGCAAAATGGGGCGAAAAGGTGGTACTTCTTCTACAAAAAAGGACCACAAGTACTCGACGAGGGTTGAGAACGAACCGAGCCACAAGGCCGGTTATTGGAAAGCAACAGGCAAGACACAGGAGGTCTACAACACCATAGAAGGGTGGTGCTGCTGGTTGGCATGAAGAAGACTCTTGTCTTCTACAGAGCAAAAACTCTGAGGGCGATAAAACCAACTGGGTGATGCATGAGTATAGAAGCTTGAAGGTAGTGGCAGGCTCCTGGCCCCACATCCGCATCAACTCTCAGCCACCAATGTCGCGACAGCCATGAAAACTTCAGCTGCTGCTTTCAAGGTGTGTGGTAAGTGGTAACAACACTGGCATGATGCATGCATAAATATGCTGCTTGCTTTGTTGCTTACCCTCATCTGATTTTGCTCTTGGTTTACAAATGAAATTCGCGCAGGATGAGTGGATGGTCTGTCGTGTGTTTGAAAACACCACTGGGATCAAGAAGACGATTGCACCGGCATACCAGGTGGCCATGGATGGTGCTGAGATTGATCAGAATCAGAACAACATCTCGACCATCCCCATCCCTATGCCACTGCACCTACCGCTGCCCGTGCCCATGCCCATGCAATTTCCCATCCTGCCAGACTTCGCCATGGACCGGTACCCCATACTACCCCCAATACCGGTGCGGGGATGCCGCCTATGGCGGGCTATCGGTGGCGCTGGCAGGCTCCAGATCAACGATGCCCTATTCAACAATCCAATAGTCGCGCCACCGCAGATGAACTTCTACCACCAGATGGGCATGGGGTCTGCACAGCTGGCCAGGTGGGCATGGGGGCAGTAGCTGACCAGATGGACATGGGGGTAGCAGCTGACCAGATGGGCATGGGGTAGCAGTGCCCAAATGGACATGGGAGCAGCTGGCGCTGGTGGCTTCGATGTTGCTGCATGCCAGAGAGTAGGCCATCCTCGATGGTGTCACAGAAGGACGAGCATGCTAATGCCGCTGAGATCTCGTCAATGATGTGCGTGACCGGCCCAGGGTCTGCGACCACCACCATGAGATGGACAGCATATGGAAGTACAAGCACTGAAGAGGTGAACTTGGATGGTGGAGGCAAAGACATGAATTCACATAAATATGCATGTATATCTATATCTGCATTGCATTTGCATGGTTGTATATTTCCGTAATAACTAGTTTGTAAGCTATGTGTGTATGCATGTACTAGTATATGCATCATATCATTACATACCTGGATATATAGCATCTACTTGGTCATGCTGATGGTTGTATTGTAAGAAGCAAACTGGAGTTTGGTACAATATTATAAATGAACCTATATATATATTATATACATGTGAATTATAGTATGTTATTTAATTATATGAACTTGATTGCCAAATTAAATGTTAAACTATATGCGTTTATATTGTGATATTTTTGTTAACTCTACTTACCGAATATGTATGTGATAGTTGTCACGCCTGCACCCTCTGTAGCTATCGCATGGGAAAAACAAATCATTTCTTTTTTTTTGTTTTTATAAGGTGTGCGGACTGTGTGTTATAGGTACATCCTTCTAGAAAAGGCCACTGGGCAGTCCGCATATCATGATTTGAAGGTGTCCTCCTCTGTTTCTCTTTTGTTTCCCTTGAAGGAGATGCTAGCTGCAGCCGGTGCCCATGAAGCCACAGGCACGCACCAACAATGACCCCGACCACTGTAATCGCCACCTAGGCAATCCATAAGGTGCCTCACATCGCCCTCCCTTCCTCTGCCCAATTCTTGATAGCATAATTTAACACACATCAGAAGGTATTGTGCTAATGGAAATTGGGGAAAATGGGAATGTCATCAACACCAAGGCACTTTGATGCTGTGAAATTGCACATGAAGATGAGATATTTCATAGTCATGTAAAAGATATTTGATTGAATATCTGCAGGTGACTAAATTTTGTATCTTTTTAGAACTATCATATAATGTTTTACATCTTCTAAAACACAATGCCCTGTGTGACCGTGTCCATACTTGAAGAATTCAGCGTGATAGTGATAAAAACAAAGGGATCACAAGAAGTCAGGCCTCTTTATTTCTAGAGTATCAATCTCCAGCTGCCGTGTAGAATCATCTTCGCCTTCATTGCACTATTTGATCCTTGGAGAGTTCCAGATTAGATCGGTGGGTAAGATTGCTTCGACTGTACACAAAGAAAGAAAGAAGACTGGCGGTTGCTCTTTGCTCTGCTGAGTTAGTAACCCCTGTACTACTTTGGGTAACTCTTGCATCCACTTTCATTCGTACTTCTTAATAGGCTCATAAAGCCTAGGCTTGAGTCCTATAGTAACAAACCGTTGGCCCGTGGGTGGGTTGCTGATGCATAGTCTATGCTGATCCCGCAATCTTGTCTCCATGATTTGAACTCTGTCTTTGGTGAGGATGAGCCCAAGTTGGTAATGATCCGATTGGGCATGCCAAACCGTTGCATGATGTCTTGTAAAAACTCAATCACCTTTGCTGAACTGAATTTGACCAGTGGCTTGTACTCGATCCACTTCGTGAACTTGTCGATGGCGACAAAAAATGTACTCGAAGCCTCCTAGTGCCTTGGTAAGTGGTCCCACCATACCTAGCCACAAGCAAGAGAAGGGCCATGATGGAGGGATGCATATGAGGTTGTCCATAGGAACATGGGCTTGTCTTCTGCGAAGAATTGGTAGCCCTGACAATGGCGCACTAGGTTCTCTGCATTTGCTGAAAGCCTTTTAAACTAAGGTTCCGGAGGTGGTGTGATTGCCGCAGCATCTCTTGAATGGATCTCCTCAAGGATTTGCTGCCCGTCCGGGGTGTAATGCACTTCATGAGTACTCCAAGCGATGTGCCTTGTCAGTATAACTTATGGCGACTAAGACATAGTTCTTGCTCCTCCTAGTGACTTGTTCTGCTTGAACTTGTCCTCCGGCAGCTTGTGGTGTAGGATCGTTGGCGATGACTTCGTCAACATTTTGGATAAATCAAAAATGTCACAAAAGTGTCACATATGGAAGGACATGAGCTAACTATGAATGATTTTTGTGCAAATAACAAGTTCCACATGTACCATAAGTATTGACGCATAACTTTGTTGGGCGCACCCGATTAGGGGAGTGATATTTTAGGCTATATATAGCAAAGCCAAAGCAAGCACACAGTGTAACATGCCCAACTCTTGCACTCGCTGACCGCGTCCCCGAGAAGGTCCGTCTTCTAGATGAACATCCGATTGGAGTACAAAATATGTGTGCCAAAAATCTTAGAGATGTTCACATTGCATCGCCGGAAGTAACTAGTAAGGGCAGGTTGGGGCATCGTTAGGCCTGGCAACCTTCTCGAGACCCATATTGAGAAGGCCGAGCCTAGGTTCGGCAGAAGCGAAGAAGGAGCTACAAGAGGAGCGCGGTGGTGGCGTAAGAGGTGAGGAGGCGGTGGAGGGAGATGAGGTGAGAGGCGTGCGGCGGTGTGAGAACGGAGACCACAATCGCATAAGCGTTCAGGAGGCGTGGGAAGAGGGGAGGTCTGGTCATGCAAATGACGGGTCTTTTTGAGGAAAGCAAATGACGGACCTAACTAGTCCAAATCCAAGGCCCAGAAGAATACAGCCCATACCAGGCTCAACAGTCAGGATCCAATTTTTTTACATATTTTATTTATTTTCAAATCTATCCAAGGAGCCTGAATTTAAATTAAGGAAAGTAGAACAAACTACATTGAATGTTAAATCTACAGCATAGCACTAGAAAAACTACATTAAATGTTAGATGGCACCAGGGTTAAAATTTCTGAAAATTTTGTAAATTTTGAGGGTGGCCTAAAGAAAATCCCCCAAAATTTTACACTAATACATGTGTTTTATTGTAAATATATACGTCTAGGCTCATATATTTTCTATTGTTTATATTGCATATTCTTCTACTCAATAGGCGTTAGTCATAAATCATGGTAATATTTTATCTATATCTAAAATTTTAGAAATTTATACTTCATTTTTAAGTCTCTAAAAATTTGATGAAATTTTGAGTTTGAATTTCGATAATTTCAGAGGTGTCCCAAAAAGCTCTAATACCAAAAATTGAAAACCCTTGGTTTCACCCTGAGTAATTTGAACCGTGACAAAAGTAACTTGAACCAAGTCGCGGACTCACGGTAACTTCAATGGAAATCCGGTGATCATGGCCAGGTGCATTTATCTGCTCCCACTAACTTGCCGGCTAATGCTTTTGCCATCCAATGGTTCAAAACTTGGTTCAGTTGGAGGGATGGATATGTTTGGTTGAGGAACGAATGGATGGAGCAGTTCTATTCTTACCGGTGTTTGGTTGAGGAACGAGCATCGGTACTTGATACAAATTTTGTTCCTGAGTCTATTTGGTCTATGACATACATGAGCCAAATCAAAATTATAATGCCAAATCTTGGTAAGGCCCAATAAAGGGCAAAATTAGGAGCAACGCTAAAATCTAGAGAGCAAAAATACATTTGGACTGCTACCATATGAAATCTCATGAATATTGTTAGTGTGGCATGTGGGGCACAAATGTCACAATTATTTCATATCAAAATATATCCAATAATATGGATCTTTGTTTTGTTGAAAAAAAAACATGATATTATGGCACAAATTATTTGGATATCGGATAAAAGTGATATTTTAGTTTAGAGTTGGTGAATCAAGAAACGTTGAGTTGCGTGCAACCAATGCCCTCCTACAGTCCTACCACATCATCCATATCACTGCATTCGGCCATGACAAATAGATCTGCCACAGCTTCGCTGTTTACTGTAGTTGGCATGCCAAAATTTGTTTGGTCATGGCAATTTCTAGCCTTCAACCAAATGGATGCAAAATTTTCTGGGCAGACCAAACTGTCTTGGGCACTGGCAGCAAACCAAAAATAGCCTGTGCGTGAAACATCAGTTAGCCATTGTCTTTTTTTTTTTTTATGACTTATCAGTTAGCCATTGTTGCGAGGACGTTGCTAGTACGTTTCACTCGGTATGTTTATGATTGCTCTCAATGCTATGGGCAATGGATTAACTACTGATTTGGGGCCTATTTATACAAGTGAGAGCTCATGTATATCTATTCAAGTTTTGGCTTTTGCCAAAAAAACAGATAAGCTATAGATGACATGGACCCTAGTCAATTTTGTCATTTAGTTATTAATTTCATTGGATTATATGGTCTTTGTAGGAATGACAGTTTCCAACCGGGATTAAAAGGCGACCTTTAGTCCCGGTTTGATCCAAAGACCGGGACTAAATGTCTCTCCTGAAAAAGCCTGCTGCACTAGCAGTTGGGTAGGGGATTCTAGTCCCGGTTGGTGGCTCCAACCAAGACTAATTCTTTTATTAGTCCCGGGCCCAATCCTAGCCAAGACTAACACTAAAAACCGAAAGTCTGTTCTCTACTAGTGATCTCATCTTAGGTAATGCCACCTAGCAGAAAAAGTGAGCTAAGCGTGTTGAGTAAATCAATTCCACATAAGTTTGGTGTTCCTCAACAAAATTTTCTTTAATTTATTCATGGGATAATAATTTAAACTCCATATTCATCATAAAATTTTATCGGAAAGAAGTTTCATACTTTATTGTTACCAACATGGTAATTGTTACTTTGATAGGGTCCAATTGATTTAATGACCTTTATGCTTGTTAAGTTCATGGGCTCCAAAGATTTCCCGATATGTCTACAACACTATGGTGGCCTACACAATTTGGGTTCTAGTTGAAAACATACGTGCCGAGTATTTACTAAAAGCAATAATTAAGAGGTAAGACTCTTGGTGAACAACTTTGGACGCCCATGTAGGTTTACTGATGAACTCATATTAAGTTTCAATTCCAGTATATGTACTTTGATTTGAATTGCCATGGTCAAAGCATATGTGCCCATCACTTTCTCAAAAGAACATACCACATATGCAAGTACTGATTTTTTTATATTTTAACACATTTTTTAAACAAATTTTAAAACTAACACTGTTTATTTTTTAAATCTAACACTTTTGGCGCGCCTATTACGCGCAGACAGTGCGACGATTTATACAGCTGCGACCATGCATGGGGCGCTGGCGAGGCTCCCACGTGGCGTGACCATCAGGCCTAACTGTAGGTGGCGTGGCCCGGCTCTGCGCCACCGATCGGTAGCGGCGGTGACCGCCACGCATCATGGCGCTGATGCGAAGGCGCTTAACGCATCGTCCAGCATGCGAGCAGCCTAATATAGGCCCGCCCAGCCCGATCCCACCGCACATACGCCACCGCCCGGCCCGCCGTGCCCGCATACTGCGCCCGCAAGCCGACGCCAGCCCGCCCTTCGCGCGCTTTCGCCACCTGCCGCGTCCGTCGTGCCCATGAAACTACCGAGTTGATCTTAGAAAAGTAGAGTGCAGTTGCAACGTCCCTTAGATTATGCATGCCCTTTGCTCTCATATGATCACGGCCTGCAGGGTTCACGTGTATAACTATTAGGATCTGCCATATATGTCACCCTTGTATCTCCGTTCGAACACCGTTAGTATTTGGAAGAGGAGTTTCGAGCCATACCTTGACCCAACACAATGGCCACCTTATTATGGTTATGACTACGTGCCGCATCTAGATCTAATGAAGGTAGGCAAGGGTAGGAGGAAGAAGAAGTGACTCAATGTGGACATGGACGCTATGAGAGGTGCAGCATCGAAGACATGTGCGGAGGGGGAGACTTCACAGAGACCCATGGCAGGAATCTTTGCTCCATTTGCAAAGAACTCCGTGCATAAGGCTAGCAGGCATAGAAGGCAAGGGCAGCAGGTACATGTAGCATACATTTTATTATATTAATGTTAATTGTTTGCTATGCTATTTAAAACTACTATGTTAGTACATTGGAACTTTGAAGCTATGTTTATTATGATATATGTTTATTCTGTAATTTTGCATAATAGTTTATTCCTTTTATATTTATTTTATTTTTGTGCACTAATGTTCCATAAAATTATTGTGCTCTTAATGTTTGTTCTAACATATACATTTGAAATTTGAACGGAGGATGGGGATCATCATCCATAGATATCCCATTCTTGAGGTGCTTTTCGACAAGGACCACAGGCCCATCGTCTGCAGCCAGACTTGAGGAGGACTTGGTACCTCTTCGACCTACGCATGCACCAGCCACCTTTGGACGAAGCGATACCAAGCCATACATGCAGCGTGCCGGCTTCCTTGAGATCGTCTGCGTCTTCAACACTGGGCTACCGATCCTCGACCCTGCACTTCTCACTGCTGCTGTCGATAGGTATGATTTGATACACGTTTGCGACAGTACAAAGCATTGATTTGTGTCATTGAATTAAAAACCCACAGGTGGAGGCCGGAGACCCGCACCTTCCACCTTCCTTGCGGCAAGATGACTATCACGATGTAGGATGTGAAGATGATTCTATGTCTGTGGTTGGGGGGTCTTCCAGTGACTAGGATCCTTGATAACGATCACTGTATGGACTTGGTGGAGCAGTTCTGTGGTAGAAGACCACCCGAGGACGAGGATGCTAAGAGAGCAAAGTAAGAATTTCTACGTTCTAAACATTTACCAATTTGACTCCAGCACATGCAAGTCTTTGATTGGTCTCTTATATCACAAATATATGTTATGGTCTAAGTCTGTTGTTGATCTACATATTCTGCAAATTCCGAGTACCAGTCCTCTACCACCACCTTGTTGCTGTGACTAGGCTCACCTGCATTGCTCTGACCTGCGTGTTGCCTGTAGTAAGCGGCCTTCGCTTCATCTGCGTCCTCTGCGGCCTGAGTGAAGAACGCATCGTCATTCTCCTCCACCTGCAAGCCCACCTCTGCTAGAGCGATGAACTCGCTCAGTCTGCCAGTGTCGTCCTCAGTCTCCTCCATCTGCAAGCCCACCTCTGCTAGAGTGATGAGCTCGCTCAGTCTGCCAGTATCATCCTCTGCCTCCTCCGCCTACAAGCCCGCCTCAGCAAGAGCGATGAGATCGCTCAACCTAGCAGTGTCGTCCTCATTCTCGTCCCCCTCATCAAACAACACAATCGGTGATTGAACGGTGCGACCAGCTCGCGTTCTATGCGCATCTAACTTATGTTCCTCATACCTTGCACGAGCCACCTCTATGGCATGGTCCTCGCTGTATCCAATCCCTTCATGTATAAAATGCAATCAGTTAGCAACGCGATTATATTACATTTAAAATCAGGCAACGAAAAAAGGCTTTCAAGCACTCAACGGCACATAATGCAACAACATGCTCGTTCAAGACCTCGTGATCATACTCTTGTTTCCTCCCTTGCCTCCTTCCTTACCTCTCCTCCTCTAACATCCTCCGTCTCTCTAATCCCCATTTGTCAAGCCCAACATCGATCGGAGTTACTGAATACGCGTTGTCTAGCAAACTCACATCTTGTTTTTATGATGTTTAATGAATAGGTTGACGTAGTCGTCCATATCCCCTTCCGTGCAATTACTTGCCTCCCCTTGATTCATCCAAGAACTTAGCTTGACCATCATAACATTTCCACCTACATTTCCTAGTGCTCTGTTCAAATGAAAAATTATATCATATATGTCTTAGCAAAAGAAACAAAATACGATTTCATGTTTACCACAAAAATAATCAACCTCAAATCACAGATCAACCATATGGCGCAATAATGGCCTATTCAAGCTCTGAAGGGACTAGACCGTGGTTGGATTTAACACCACATTAGCACTTGATTGGAGGTGCTTTGTAAATTAACTTTTCTTTCTTCTTTTCCTTTGCCTTTGGTGGCTCAGACCATTGATTCTTAGGACCCTAGAGCCACTCATTGAAACGACACTTAGCAAATCCATAGCGCTACAAGAGAATACATTAGTACGCACACCTATAGAGATAAACATTTAAGCAGATACACTTTCCACTTACTTTGTGTTTATTAGGACACACAAACTCCAACGTATTCTCGGGGTTTATCATAGCTCGATCTCAACATTACATACGGAGGAGGTTCCTCGAGTCGTCTAATCTAAGCTGCTAGGTGCTTCTCCTTAGCCGTCATTGGTGGGGGAGTTAGGGGGTGGAACCCAACGCTGGAAGTGCTCACGTGGATGTCTCCTCTACACCAATAAATCCAGAAAAGGAGGTACCTAGGGTCAAACTTCTACGCACCGTCGATCCACTAAAAAAAAGGCACCTCTCATGGTCTTACACAACAAGATTCCAACAAAATATTAGTAGCCTACTTACACAAATGAAGAAAAAGATAGTGCAAACAATTACTTACATTAAAACAATCAGTATGTGTAGAAAGCAATGCGTCAGTGTATCTGGATGTCTTGATTGAAACACGTCGACCGAGAAACCACAGTCCACGATTAGGGACAGGGGGAGGAGTTAGGAGGGCATTCAGGGCATCTTTGCTAGGCGCGTGGGGGTATAATTCTCGAGGACGACCCGTTTTAAGCCAAAACTCCTCCGATACATTTCTTGCATCTAACAAAACGTTTGTAATTTAACAAATAAAAATCAAAACATCACAAATTAATGTCAATGAGAACCATTTGCATTACAACAAATAAAATATAACCTACACTTTGTTGCAAACTCTATCTTAGATGTAAACATGAAAACTATATAAAACTATACTTTAAGTCAGTAAAAAAATAAAATTTGGTACATCAACAGTGTGTCCATATATTTATTCACATATAAAAGTAGAGATGCAAACTCAAACAAGTAAAATACATGGTAATCATAATTCTAACTAACCAATTAACCTTAACATTGGCAATCCTAATCCTAATCCTTCAATCCAACGTTCTAACGAACTCATATTTTCCTCCATACCTACCTACTCATTCAAATCATTCGATCCACCGTGGAGGCCGAGGAGGAGCTTCATTACCTTGACAAGGCCGAGGAGGAGCTTCGGGGAAGGTATGGAGGGGAATGCCAAGGGAGGGAAATTCGGCGGCCGGCCGTGGGGGAGCCGGGAGGCAATGGCGGCAGGTGCGGGCTGGGGCGTCTTGGCGTGAAGCGAGGCGGCACGGAGGCGGTGCAGTGCCTGGCGATCAAAAATAGAGAGGGAGGCGGGACTATATTATGCAGCGCCATGCAGGCGACGTGGCGCGCCACTACCGCATACATGATGCATGGCGGCGTCACCGTGCGCCACTGATCGGTGGCGCGGCAAGACGGCCGCGTCACCGGATTAGGGGCTCACAATGCCGCTACCACGTGGGCAGCCTCGCCCGCCCCCCCATGCATGGCGGCGTTAAATCAATCTTGCACAATCTATGAATAAGTGACCAAAAGTGTTAGATTTGAAAAAAAAAATTAAACATTGTTAGTTTTAAAATTAGTTAAAAAAATGTGTTAAAAATAAAAAAAATTCCAAGTACTCAACTGCAAGCGCGTACCGTCGCATCTATCTTATAAACACACATGCACACCCAAATGAGAACATTCAAGAGGTCGGGCTGGCACATTTTTGGATTGATGAAGTAATATGGTATTGTCTATGTATTAACCAAGCATGTGTCTTTAATTATGGTTTGATGTTTTCAATTGTATATACGAAGAACACAGTTAAGAAATTGGACTCAGATAAATCTCAATAACTATATTGATTATTCTCGGTAAGTAGCACATGACGGTATGAGAGCTTTGTTATCAAGTACATCTCATATGTAATCTAGAAGATGGCACCTCCAGCAATGGGTTGTTGCCACGACAAGGCAGGGTTCATCAAAGATATCTGGTTGAATGGCAACAATTGTTGTTCTTGTAGGAAAGCGAAAAGAATCTATGAGTGGGTTAATCGACGGCCGGTGTTGTTGTTGCGGTATGCAATGGTGTTTACCACAGCGATTGGTTGAATGGAAGCAGTTGTTGCTATTGCAAGTAGGCGGCAGGGTTCACCACGGCTACTTGATCGAGCGCTGGTAGGATCTGTTGTATTAGCTGTTGTTGCAGGTATGCAGCGGCATTGGCCGCAACTAGTGGGTTGGATGGAAGCAGCTGTTATTGTTGCAGGTAGGAGGCGGGGTTCACCACGACTAGTTAATTGAAAGTCTTTGGCGAACCCCATTGCAATCTGTTGTTGTTGTTGTTGTTGTTGTTGTTGTTGTTGTTGTTGTTGTTGTTGTTGTTGTTGTTGGTATGCAGTTGTCGCCACAACTAGTGGAGTTCGATGCAAGCGATTCTTTATTGCAAGTAAGGCGGCAGATTCGCCATACTAGTTGATTTGAGTCTTGGCGAGAACTGCTAACGTTTATTCTTATTCCGCGATGGTGCTATGGTTAGATGGGCTGAGGATTGTTGTTGCAATTGGGTAATTGGTTGTTGTAAGATGCTCGCGGCAAACGCCTGCTGTAGCCTATAGGCCTGCACAGCTGAGTTTTCAAACCCCATAGCAGTAATTGGTGGGAGGAATTGTGGAATAATAGCATTTTGAGCAAGTGAGCCTTTGCGAATAATGATCGTAGTTGTAGAGCTCACTGGAAGAGCAAGGAGCACAAGTAGGGCACATATCTTGGTAGCCATTGTTGCAAGGACGTTGCTAGTGTGTTTCACTTGGTATGTTTCTGATTGCTCTCAATGCTATGGGCGATGTATTCACTACTGATTTGGAGCCTATTTATACCAGCGAGAGCTCATGTATATCTATTTAGATTTTGGCTTTTGCCAAAAAACAGATAAGCTATAGATGACATGGCACCTAGTCGATTTTGTCATTTAGTTCTGAATTTGATTGGATTATATGGTCGTGTAGGAAAGATCTGTTTCCACTACGTACAAGAAAAAAAGTGCTTATTTATGTTGGAATTCTTTTGATACACGAGGAATGACATGCATGATCACTTCACCTTTACACATGTTATAGCCTTAGCCACATCATAAATGTTCCACTTTATAAACATGATGAGTATGTAAAGTTATGACTTGTTCATGTGTATCAAAGCCTTTATCAACGGATTTTGTTGTAGTATTGTAGTCATGGTTAAAGCATGCACAGGTAGTTAGGTGAGAAGTTATTTAGCAATGAATGAAAAAATGCTGCAATATCGAGACTAAATGAAATCCAAGATGTATGTATGCATGCACACACAAATGATTTACAAAATTAGAATGCTTATAGCTAAACATGGCAATTGCCACACACTCCTTTAGTTCTTGATTACAATTTACTTTAGTATAGTCTAAAACCAATCTTGTATAACTTTGACAAAGTTTTAAATAAACTTTGACGACAAAAAAGCACTACCAATACATGTCATAAATAATTAAATGAAACAACTTGATGTTCAAAATTTTGGACATATTTTCTAGGAAGTATGTCAAAGTTAGGGAAAATTAACTTAGAGAAAAGCTAGAGCATGTAATAAACCATAGTGGAGGGAGAATATGTTGAACTCTAGCTCCTGATTCAAATAGATATACATCTAGCTTTTACAAACATCAAAGTTAACTTGTATCCATATAGAATGGAGAATGACAAATTTTAAGCAATTTTTGTTGCTTCCACAAGCTACAAGATGAGTCTACCCTTCAATATATAGATGAAGAGGGCCATGGCCAACCTCCTGGCTGTCTGAAACATTAGTTAGGGCTCAAAGGCATAGATCCATTCAAGAAGAAAGACAATGATCATTAATGTAAACCTTCTTAAGCAATGCTGAAAAAACTCAAGGAAAAAAGAGACTAAGATGGGGGGTCATCACTGATTTTTCTATCAAAAACTACAAGATCTAAACTTGAAGTTCCACAACAACACACTCCTTCATATTCTTTTTTCCAACAACAATGTGCCATGGGTACACATATTTAATTCCTTTGAGTCTACTTGATGAGATTTTGGCGTTCCCTACACAGAACATTGGGCTCATAGGCTTAACGCTAGGACCGGGCACCTATTTTGGGCTAAGGAAATCCAATATGGCTAAAAATATTTAAAAAAATAACTTCTCTATTGACACATAATCGAAGCGAGGGGAAATTCATGGCTTCTTTTTACTATTCCTTTTTTTATCTACAAAGAAATTAATTGCATGAGTCCATATAATTTGTGTCTTGATGCTCATATAGACGTGATAAGATATTTCATCTGTTTTTATGACATGAGTGCAGACTACATTGGTTCTAGTGTTGAGCTATGCCTAGTAAACCGTCATGTTCGCATTAAACTTATTAATTATTGTTTTAGATTTAACATTTCAGAACATGCCCTTTGTCACATGCTAAATTTGTTTGGTCATGCCAATTTCTAGCCTTCAACCAAATGGATAAAAAATTTCTGGGCAGACCAAACTGTCTTGGTCACCAGCAGAAAACCAAAAATAGCCTGCGTGTGAAAGGCACCAGATATGGCCACCACCACCGCAGTAATTCACACACCACTGGAAATTGCAGGTTGCAAAACCAGTCAACGCGTCACGAACTGGCTGGAAGAAACTGAAGTCAAATTCGTAAAAAGAAGTACACATTCTTTCTGGCAGTACAAAGTTCTCAATGCTACTTAAATCACTGAACTGGCCGGGCAGCCGATTAGTCTTAACATGAACTGCCCTTGTGGAGTTGACAGAGCGTGGTGACAACACATGGCAACACACTAGCAGGCTGATAGGCCCACATCAAAATGTCCATGCTTCATACAACGACCGTGATTGTTGACGGGAAATCAAGAACTCAGAAGTTGTTTTACAGCCTCGCGATGACAGCTTCGACCTCGGCAGGGGTGTAGAGGTGGTACTTGGGGGCAACCTTGGCGATATCGACATTGTTTGGGGTCACCTGTTTAGAACAAGACCATAAATTCACATTTAGATGAATGGTTCAACAGAGCTGAGCGATGGAATATGGAGTAGTTTGACATGCCATACCTTCTCTTCCATAACCTGCTTCAGGATAGAAAGGGCTATGGTCTCCGCCTCCTGGAGGGTCAGTTCCTGCAATATCAGCAAGGCATTACTCTCGATTTTCTTCCACATGAGTAACAGCCGACACTATTTTTTATGGATCTGTTCTACGACATTGCAGTATGCAAGCACTTCTACATTTTTTTTTTACAGCCATAAAGGAGGACTATTATCCTCCCATTTTTACATCCTTGTGGAGCAAATTCTTGTGATGTCATTCTGTGTGAGTAGCATATTCAAATATTCTAAGCAGCATTGCAATTAATCTACTGCTCTACGACATTTTTTTCCGCCATAAAGGAGGACTATAATGTGCTTTGGTAGATAATTCCTTATAACTAGGGTTCACAGGCAGCACCTCTCTTTGGAACTGTCCGATTTGTTGATTAGCTTAGCATTTATTTTGAACCATACCTTGTTGTACTGCTCCTGCAAGGAGCTGTCAGCTCCTTCAGAACCTGATCCAATTGCCTTTGCATTGCATTGCCAGAAGGTTCCAGATGGGTCCGTGTAGTATCTGCAGCACACATATGGTGAACCATGAGAAATTAAGTCCAGTGGCCTTGTGTAAATTGATTATGACAAAAAGATTTGCCTCACAACATAGAGACATATAAGGATGCCATGATTGCAAAAAAAAAGGGGCAGACCAAGAAGGAGGCTCCCACATGAGTGGGGTGCAGGGAAGGAAAAACCGAGGCAAGCCTTCCCCCATAAAATCTGTGGAGAGGCTGCTTGAACCCCAAAAAATGATGCCATGATTGCAAAATGAGCAACATATACTGAGAGGGGCCTGTTATAAGTGCCTGGTCTCCGCTATATTCCACTAACTAAAATATATGCCTCAGCCAACATGTATACCGAATAAACTTATGTCCTGGAATTGGCTAAACTTCCAGTGATAAATGAAGAAAATCCCCCTAGACTTATTGGGAAGCAGGGAAAGAATACCCTTTCTACTTAAAAACTATATACATATGGATCAAATCATGAAATATAAAGCATGAGCACATAAAAGGCGTACCAGTGCAGAGAGCTCCCGCTTTGTGCGGAGTGCAGGAAAGGTGTTAGTGGCAAGCCTTACCTCGCAGTGCAATCTTGAGGAGACCATGACTTCGAACCCGGACCTTCCGGTCACAAAGCAGTGTAAGACTCTACCGCTTGCACCAGGCCCCCTTCCATGAGCACATAAAACCCCAACGAAATTATTACTTAGGCTCAAAGTTGACCTTTTATATATCACTTATGCTTGTTATAAGTAAAGACCTTGTCCACATATGTACATAATGGAAAGGTAGCTCAACTATAAGCGAATAACTTAGTTCAATGCATGATGTAGATAACCATTGGAACAATCTTGGTCACAAGTTCCATGTCTTCCTGTTTTTTCTAATTTTACAGGAATTTTACTTTAATTTCTGTCAAGGACACATAATGACCTAAGTAGAACAAAACCACCTAGTAGACAACCATAGTTCATGTGAGTCAAACAAATGGTAAGCCCACACTCTGCAGCAAAAAGACATCCACTAAAAAAGGCGTTTACCATGACGATCTAAAAAGATCCAACAAAAAGCAAATGTGATGCATGATATGATGATACTAAAATGATTTTACAGAAGAAAACAGAAGTAAAGCAACCCACATTACCATGATAGCCTAAAGTCTAAAAAAAAGGCAACAAAAAAGCAATTTCAATGCGTTATAGCACAATGATTTAGCATAAGAAAAAGAAGTAAATCTCCACAGTTTAAGAAAAACATGGATTCTGAAGACTGCAATTAAATAAAATCCAGTTCAGTGAGCTAAATGGATCAGCACTTACAAGCTAGGTCCATTCTCATCATGTCCAGCAATTAGGAGGGAGACTCCAAATGGCCGTGACTGTACAAACAAATAAGTACATCAGAACGCCCACTACACAATACATGACGTGATTACAACTTAGCATACCCCTCGACGAGCTATTGGGATGGAAATATAAAAGTAGATGTGTGTTGCAGGATACTGTGGCTGTTTAAATGCTGTGAAAACTGAAAACTAGAAGTGGGTTGGCCCTATCAAAATGGTTGCCAAATGGGGAAAGTTTTCAGTTTGTAACTCTAACTGAACCTTAACAAAAACAATACATAGTTCCATCTTCACCATTAGGCCCAGATAAGATAATATTTACACATGAAAGAGCCAATGCAGGCAAGATAGGTATATAACAAATACTCATCGTTTCATAAAAGGTCATTAGTGTCTATTATCTCTTTTCATATTCATTATGGGAGTAGGGCTGACCAGTGATAAGAACACCTAAATATCGTACTGGATTCAATTTCCTCCAGTCAGAACATTTGAAAATAAAGATATTGGTGTAAATCCATCTTATATTTTGAAGTTGAAGGAATGAAATGTAGTCTGCAGATAATTAATCTTGCTTGTGTTCTGGAGGTTAATGTAACATAAATGAGGCTAACCATTGACTCTTCATCACCTTCGCCAAAGCGCAGAGCCAGGTCACAGATAGCTTGTGTAGAAGATTCTCTGGTCATTGGCTCCCCATATGAGAACCTATGATTCTGGTTGTTATAACAAGTCAAGTCAGATTTAACAGATAAAGCTCAAAACATGTAAATAATATGTATATTACACTGGAATGTACCTGGGTCTCAACACGAAAGGCGTGCTCAACTAGTGTTCTAGCATCAGCAATAAGTCCACTCATGGCACAGCCTATGTGCTCATCAATTTCCATGATTTTCTCCACACTGCTAGGTTCCTATAACATAAAAGAGCAAAGGAACACTGAATTCATTAAGAATTTATTAACATGAAACAACCTATAACATGAAAACCATTCCTGTTATCATAGTGCAAAATTGCATGAAGTTGAGCTCAAAACTCTAAGATTGCATCAGCTGGAGGTTAAAATGTTACAACAAAATGCAGTAGAATGAGGTGCTGCACAACTTTGTGAAAGAGAAGCTACCTAAAGATAGTAAACCATGTAAAAGAAGTCATGAGAATTCAATCATAGACCAAATAAGAGGATATATTCGTATAAAAGTAAGTTCGGTGAGCAAGCAATGTTCCCAATTTAACATCCCAATGTTTGCCACCATACAATCAAGCACTAATACCGGCTAAGAGGAAGGTAAAAGTAACTCAGTAAGTACCAGCAGCGGAGAGGTCACACGTTTCTCAACGGCAAGGACAACGCCATCCTTTGTCTTCAACCCGATCGCAGTGGATCCCAACTGCAAGAGCAAAGAAAACAGCAACATAAGCATCACTTCATCACACAAAACCCACATAAATCTCACAAGTAAAGGACTGGCAAATTGCACACAATTCAGTACGGGTTCGCGTGTGTACTTGAGTGCAAGTGCTTGTCCTTGAGCTACCTTTTCTAGTTAGTAATGCAATGACAATCCGGTGCTATTGACGAAAATAGAGCATGCCAAGCTGAAATTGCACGGTAATAAACTATCTAGGCACGGAACCAAAAACCTTCCACAATCCCAAACCTCAACCGTAAGATCGAGTGAGCCATACTCCAGACTTCATCGTATAACACCCTCAACTCACAAATTCCAGCAATTCTGTTAACCCCAACTGCCCCCTTTTCAGATTTGAGCTCACGCGACAACAGCCAACTCCACAAATCTAGCCTCGTCCTCACAAAAGTCCCCACCAGCCCGCACAGGCACTCCACATCTCGGCGTTCCCACTGTTCAGATTTGATCGGATACAGAAAGCCGCCCTTCCGCTAGACCGCTACGAAAGGAGACAGCAACGAGAGAGGGGATCTCACCTTGATGGCCTCGATGGCGTACTCGACCTGGAACAGCCGCCCCTCCGGCGAGAAGGTGTTCACCCGCGGTCGTACTCCGTCCTGCAAAGACCCAAAACCGATAATGCACCCCGCGTCAGCACGACGCGCCGCCGGCGCACGATTGAATCCAGAGGGTTAAAGGACAGAGGGATCTGAAACCGGCCAGGCACCTCGTGAGAAACATCCTGTCGGCGACTCCGGTGACGGCGGATGCTGGATCGAGCAGGACCTCGGCGCCTCTCTCCCTTTCTTCTCTTCTCTTCTGCTTGCCGAGAAAGTTGAAGCGAAGAACACAGGCGAGGGCGGCGGTGCGGGGCAGGGCGCGGTCCGCCATGTATATGGGCCGCCCGCGCAGGACCGGACGCCTCCCAGCCTCTGGGCTGGGCTTCGTTTCTGCTCGGAAAGAACTGAAACAGAGATTGGATTGCCGTCCAGCCCATGGTCATCTTACTGTGCCTTGCCACTGGTTGGCCCATTATATGGCGGCCCATGTGAAGTCCAGTAAATCCTCGCAGGCTCTGCATTGCCGCCCTCCAATTCTCTTCGAACAAACAAACAGAGCCGCGGAGGTGAGAGAAGGAGAAGGCCATGTCAGCGGCGCAGCAGCAGCAGAAGGCGGCGGCCTCGGCCTCGGCCTCGGCGGCGGGAGCGGAGCAGGAGGAGGTGGAGCACCGGCCATTCCCCATCGAGCAGCTCCAGGTGTGGATCCAGGTCCCTCGGCCCCCGCTCAAACCCTACACGGCTTCTTGTGTCCGGTTCTTGCTCCCCTCGCCCCGGAACGGGCGGCGTTTCCGAGGTCGAGGCTTTCTTGAGGCTCCAGCCGCGCGAGTAAGTAATGGAGGTGGGCTTCGTCGCGGGTTCTGATTCTTTGGGTGTGGGCCTGCTTTCTTGGCCGAAGAAATGGGTGGACCCAAGGGCAAGCGTTTCTTGAATGTTTCGGTGCGTGGGCGGATGAATCGGCATTGGTTTTCCCCAGCTGTTGCCGCGGTTTATTGACTGCGAGAAACTAGGTTCTCGATTGATCGACTCTCCTCTCTCCGTGAATGACGCGAAGATTGTGAGAGATTCCGGAATTTCCGGTTCATGCGTGATTGAATTGACATGGTCTCGGCAGATTATTGGTTGCGAAAACCTAGGTTCTTGATAATTCGCCACTTCACATGAATGGTGGTCATGCTTGAGCGTTTATTGTGGTTTGTTTGGTCCTTTCTACCACGGATTGCACAATGTTCAGTAATAAACAGTGTCATCAATGTTTAGTACATTCATTACTGTACTGAGATGATGTGCTTTCAACTGGAATCGTAACTAGGCCCTCGAGTGGATTCATGGGACATGGGTAGTTGCTTCTGAAATCTGCTTGAGAAATGAAGCATGAAGTCACCATCCTGTTTCTTGTGAGAATTGCTCTTCTGTTAATTGATTTTCCTGTGCATACATCATTTCAGATGAGTCTGACATTATTTCAGTTCATTGTTGCCTGAACCATATTGGCCTGAAATTGTTTCCTGTGCAAACACCTTCAGAAAATGAGGAATTTGTTGCCTGAACTATATTGACCTGTTAGTTAATAAATGGCACAATTGCAGTTCATTGCCTAAGGACATGGTGTTCTTCAGTTGTAGTCAATATACATTAGCAAAGGCTCTTATGATTGCTTTTTGTAGATTGTATCTATTCCCTTGTTTCAGTGCCATTTAGGTAGCAGACTAACTGTAACTAGTTTCTTGAAACATAAAAAGGGCGCATTGCTCTGTTAACATTAAATTTGTGTCATTTGTGGTCTAGGCTTCTGGAATAGCTGCATTGGATGTGAAAAATCTGAAAGATTCTGGTCTGCACACTGTGGAGGCTGTGGCTTACACTCCAAGGAAAGATCTTTTGCAGATCAAAGGAATAAGTGAAGCTAAAGTTGACAAGATAATTGAAGCAGGCAAGTAATATGGGACTGTATATGTATTGAAATTGTATTGAGGCTATGTTGTAGGGAAGTTGTGTTGGGCACTGTTGAACTCATAACTGTCTACAAACCTTTTGCAGCATCCAAGATAGTTCCACTGGGATTTACAAGTGCCAGCCAACTACATGCGCAGCGGCTGGAGATTATTCAAGTTACAACTGGATCAAGAGAGCTTGATAAGATCTTGGAGGGTAATGAGCTTGTAGATTCCATGATCTTACTTTTCCTGCAGAACTTATACTAGTTACAGTGATTTAGCGTTCTGTTATGACTGATGACATACCTGCAACAGGTGGGATAGAAACAGGATCTATCACAGAGATATATGTTGAGTTTCGCTCTGGAAAGACTCAATTGTGTCACACCCTTTGTGTTACATGTCAGGTGAGATTTTGTCTATCAACCCCTTCTTGGCTTTTCCCATTTTTGTTTTATTGGTGTAAAATATGTAAACAATTTACATTGCAGCTTCCATTGGACCAAGGTGGTGGTGAAGGAAAGTCTCTGTACATTGATGCAGAGGGTACGTTCAGACCACAAAGGCTCCTGCAGATAGCTGACAGGTGATACCTTAGCTGCAGTTTTTTTTAATGATCATAACATAAATTTGATCGCTAAATGCTCATACTGGAATCTAGGTTTGGGCTGAACGGTGCTGATGTGCTGGCGAATGTGGCTTATGCCAGAGCTTATAACACAGATCATCAATCCAGACTTCTGCTGGAGGCAGCTTCCATGATGATAGAGACAAGGCAAGTCCAACTTATTGCTTTGAGTCTACATGTGAACTATATGTTACTTTGAGCACATAAGCATGCTGTACTTTCTAATTTTCTATCAGTTGTGCACTAGGTAAATAAATTGAAATTGATTTGGTTATCTTTTGCTTATGAATCAAAGGGATCATGCCTTAGTTAAAGTACTGATCCTTTGGACCCACATAACGGTTCCATGTGACATTAAAATACAAATGCAATTCTCATATTGAACTAGACTTCACTACTATTTATAACATTAGTATTGTCCGTTTTCACTCTATGTGGAATATCCCAAATTTATTCATGACATGTTGCGATTCATATGAGCTAACTAGCTAAAACATAAAATGGTTAATCAGCTGAGGTATGTTTATCATATCAAACCTTGCATTACGTACAGGTAATTAATTGTATGCCCTGGTTTGTCTGTAGGGATATACCAATGCAGTGTTTGCTACTTAGTCTAACATGAATACATGATGTGCTGCTTCACGATCACATCACATTAGGAAATGCAGAATCCAGCTAAATTTGTCACTGCAACTGCTTATTCTGCCAATGTCTGTGTTCTTTGATTATCAGTATATATTTGTTATGAAGACTAGTGATTATGGAGGAAGCTTGGTCAGAATTTCTAATCTGAATATCTACATTTGCAGGTTTGCTCTAATGGTTGTTGACAGTGCCACAGCTCTGTACAGAACTGATTTCTCAGGAAGAGGAGAGCTATCAGCTAGGCAAATGCATATGGCTAAGTTCCTGAGAAGCCTTCAGAAGTTAGCAGATGAGGTTGGTATAAAATTGCTATTATTTTTTTTTGTCTTCAAGAACACCAAGTCTTCTCTTTATGGTTTTTGTCTTAGCTTTCAGTCAAATGAAAATGCTGTTGACACTGGATATCCCTTCATGATTTTTTGCTTTTCTTAATTTGATTTGATTGATCATGGCAGTTTGGAGTTGCTGTGGTTATCACCAATCAAGTAGTAGCACAAGTGGATGGCTCTACTATGTTTGCCGGACCACAGATCAAGCCCATTGGTGGTAACATCATGGCTCATGCTTCCACAACAAGGTACTGTACATTATACCAGTTATCACGCACTAACTGGTTATCTCCAAGACCCAGGTTCTGTTCTGTTCCTATCCATATCATTTATTAAAATGTCGATACTGCCTCCAACTCTCCATCTGGCTCGCTCATCGCAAGGGAAGAGGGGAGGAGCGGATTTGTAAAGTAATAAGCTCTCCCTGCCTGGCTGAAGCTGAAGCGAGGTTTCAGATAGCTTCTGAAGGTGTTGCAGATGTCAAGGATTGAGGCCGTCTTATCTCTGCATACAGTGTACAGTGGCTTCGTCTCCAGTGCTTGTCTGCTGTCTGCTTTGTCATTCCTTGGGTCAACTGCTGAGTTGCCCCACCTTGATGTACAGAACACTTGCCTTCACGGATGCGATTGCACATGTGACTGATCCGAGCATCCTGTTGTAGAAAGAAGCGATGCATGTTGCCCTGTTGTATGTTGCATGAGACCTGACAACTGCAACAAATATGGATATAATTATGTATAGTTATGATGTATCAAATATCAGTTCAGTTCCCATTTTGTGTGTTTGTTGTTCAATTATCACAACAATTGCTGGATGTGCAGTGTGTAGATAAGAGTTCACAGAACAGCAATGACCGATCCTGATAAAGTAGTACTGAATGTGACTCCAGTTGACACGACCTTGAGTTCTTGATTGTTGGTGCAGGTTGCCTTGTGGTGACCTTCGAGTCGTCTTGCCCTTCGTATGTATATTGGCTGTTGTCTGACTATTTCCATTGCTTCATCAGTTAATTAATTTTTTCTAGCTGGATTGAAATTACAGAGTACTAGGTTTTGTTAGGAAATAAATGGAGTGAGTAAAGATAATGGATTTTGAGAGTACTAAATTTATCTACTTATAGAATCTAAGATTGTACTTCTCCGCCCCAAAATAAGTGTCGTTTTGGGTTTTGTACTAATTGAACTTTCTTAAGTCTGACTAGATTTATAGAAAATATTAGCAACATTTGAATGATACTTATTATGCATCATAAATATTAATGATTTTCTTTAAAGTTAAAAGCGTTTGATTTATCGGAAAGTGAGAATGCCACTTATTTTGGGACGGCAGGAGTAGACCATACTGGAGCACAGAATCCGGTTTATAAAATCACGATACATTTCTCCTGTTCTAAGAAAATGGGTTCTCATTATACAAAACTCAGACCTTACAGTTTTCTGATAAATTTCGTGGAATGCGATTTTTTTCCCTAAAAAGAGGAAACAAAAACAAAGAAAAGCACCAGTTGACTGACTTCATCGAGTCTTCGACCTACATGGCAAAGCTTGTTTCCCTTTGCAGGAACGACCCCTATGGTTCCCATGCTGCGCAAAGCATGTCCTAGGGGCCCGTTGCAAATGCCCATACCATCAGGTGCCAAACTGAAACGTGCCCAAAAATGTTAATCTCGGGAAGATGGGGTACCAGAACGACCCTATAAATTTCACACTAAGCCGGGGGCCGCTCTCGTAAAACAGGCATTCAAGGCTGAGGGCCTTCCCCCAACAGTAGCCCCTCGAAGGTTTGGCTCAACCGGACGGGCCAAAGGAGCGTCTTAGGTGGAAAGGGTGAGGCGGAGCCGAACACGAGGACCCGTGGTCACAGCAACGCCCCAGCTGCAATTGGCCTGTTTTGTTGGGCCTTAAAAGTTTGTTGGGCTTGTGTAGGGTCTGCTGTGTGTGGAAGCGCGTCGCGCTTCGTTGATTTTTGGGATTTTTCCTGGATTGTTTCCGTCCGTACAGTTGGGTTGGTGTCCTACAAATAGTGGTGGTGGGTGAGAGTTTTTTACTTGTGCGATCATTTGGTGTGTAGTTTTGCTGCCGTGGCTTTGTTGCGAGGGTTTTTTTCTAGTTGAACGAGGGTTTGGTTGCGAAGGTTTCTAGCGGAGGTTTGGTTGATTTCCTGATTCTTTTGGTGTGTTTATCTTTTGTATTTTTTCCTGAATTGCTTTTGACTTTTTTTCTTTTCCAGAGAGATGGCTCGTGTCAAGCATACTACAAAGCTTGTCGAGGGTTCAGAAGCTGCTGGTGGTGCTGCTGCTTCTGCCGAAGCTATTTCTTTTGACTTTAGACCGAGCAAGGTGACGAAGGATGATTTGGAGGTTTACGCAAAGCTTCGTTGGTTTTTCGAGGGTGATGAGAGGCCTCCTGAAGGTGAGACTATGCCTGCGCCGCGTGATGATGAAGTTGTGGTGTTTCGAGAGTATTTTTTGTCTGGGTTGAGGTTTCCCATGATTCCTTTTGTGTTGGGGGTGTTGAAGAAGTTTGGCTTGAGGTTTCATCAGCTTCACGAAGCTTTCTGTTTTTGTGTGGGCTTGCAAGCATAGCTTACAAGTCTCAAAGGGTTGAGGTGGACTTTGACGCTTTTGTTCGTACTCACCGTGTGCACACTCAACTGCGTTGGGTTACTGTTGAAGGGGTAACTTCTTTGTGTCAGTTTGGTGTGTATACATTTTGTTATCGGAACAGTGCTGGTCTGCATGTGCAAGCTCAGAAGAACAAGTGGCCCACGGAGTGGCTTGAGCACTGGTTCTACTGCGAGCTTGCTCCCGATCACGGCGAGGGTGCTGATCTCTGCGGAGGTTTGGTGCCGCTTGGTAATGTTAGTGTTGAAGGAGTTCGCACTGAGATTTGTTGTCGGGTTGCTGATGCGCTGAGGGAAGATTTGTTTGAGCAGTTTCTGTGTGCGAAGGTAGTTCCTTTGCGTGCAGCTTAGCGGTGGTTCACAGTGAGTGAGGAGAGGTATAAGGAAAAAGGGTCTGAAGTGCCCTAATATCGATGTTGAAGCTAAGTGGAAATCTGTTTTGGAGAAGGCTGAAAGTCGGAAGCAGGGTCTTGACAGGGTCTTGGCTATTGTTACTGAGTCTGCTGAGGAGATTGTCGGTGGTTTCGGCTCTTCTGAGATTCGGAGCATTCGGTCTGCTATTCCTGATCGCCCGAGGCTCAGTCGGGTTTTTGATCCTTTAGGGGTTGACTATCCTGATTGGCCTTATGAAACGGCCGAGGGTGAGGCTGGCAAGGGCTCCAAGAAGCGTAAGCAGCCGGAAGCCTCCGAAAAGGCATCTGGTGGTACTAGTAAGCGAGGCAGGCGCGGTCGACGTCGATCGAAGCGGCACCGGCCGCGAGGCAGGCTGTTGCAAAGAGGCCTGCGCCGAAGGTTGTTGCTTACCCTTGGCAGTACAATGGAGTCCAACGCTTTATCCTTTGATTTTAGTAAGTACAAATATGAACGTCATGAAATATATTTTGACACATTTGGTCAACACGGCTTTCGTTTCGCACAAATCCGAATGAACGGCTTCTAACGGTGCCAAGTCTCTCATCTCCGTGGCCTTGTGAGGTTTTGCAAGGTGCTTAGTTTGCACGCATACATGACACTTCCACCGAATCAAATTTCAGGATTAAAATAGTAATATTTATAGTACATAAGTATCTTTCTTAATTTTTGAAGAGTCAAACCTTTTAACTTCGACAAATATATATAAAATATTAATATTTATAATACATAACTAATATCATTAGATAGATTGTTGAGTTTATTTTTATAATAAACTTATTTAGATATATAAATATTGTTAATATTTTCTACAAATCTAGTTAAACTTATAAAGTTTGACCGACATGAATACCACAGTGACACTTGTTTTGGAACGGAGACATGTATGAACCTCCGTCTCGCGTGTTTTTTTTTCGAAAACCTCTATGTGGGTTTTTTTAAAGAAATGGCAGTGTCAGACTGTCGGCTTTTCTATACCTAATAATAAACAAGTAAAATTTCAACCCACTTTTTGTACCCATTTTTTTGTATGGCCTCCTCTAACTAATTTCATGAATATGGAAACTGCATATAGCCCTTCTCTTTATATAACGGTGCAGGACTACTTAAAGTAACCTGGACAGATAGGAATCCTAATCCAATTAGATATCTCTGAACCCGAGTAATATGAATAAGAGTCCTAATCCAAATAGAAAAATATAAGAATAGAAATCTCCTGCTCGGCTATGCTCTTTTTCCAGTTTCGATTGACCAGACCATCCATCTGTCCGTGTCCTTTTCTTAATTTCCTGTTGCACATGCTCTTTTATTTTCTTTTTCATGAGCCGTATGTCCACAAATGCATATATAAATATATATATGGGCCCACAAGGTTTTTGATTGCCTTTAAGTTAAAGTCCCTTTCTTACCCTATTTTAATACATATACCGTGAGGAGTTTCTTTGTTTTATCTGTTTTTTAAGTTTTCTTTTTTCTATTTTTTTATTCGATCCGAAGGGGGGTCAATATGGAGTCCAAGTGTAGCTCATTGAAGCTAACCCATAAAAAAGAGGGAAGTAAACAAAAAGGGAAGAAAGAAATCTGACAAATAAAAAGAAAAGTATGACAATTGTACAAATCTCTACCTCAATGAATGTCTCAAAACAAAAAAAACAAAAAACAAAAATGAGATTGAGGAATGGCAAGTCGTTCTAGATGAAGTACCTGGCCTACCAGGAACGGAGCTCGAGCAAATACGAGGGGGTGTGGTTGCCTTGTGGGTACATAGGATTTTACTGTATGGGTGCGAACATGGTGAAAAATCTGACGATAATCACTGCTTTTTGAGATTTTTGTGGGTGCACCCGCACCCTGTATGTTGTACATAGATCTGCCCCTATGGCCCATACATGTATGCGAACCTGTCGGCATTCAGCCTGGCTCTAATGCGCATCCTGGCCCATACATGTACTCGAACCAGTTAGGCCCTACATGAACTAAGACATGTGATCTTGCCATTGGCTTATGCGCAGCGAGAATGTTGATGTGGTGGAGGAACATGCTCAATGGATGGATGAAAATTCCAACGCTCCGCTTACTATGGATTCACAAGTCCTGGCCATGGATTTGACGCCTGCGCTGTTCGTACACGTCTCCCTCACCGACCTCGGTTGGAATCACGGTGGAACACTCCATGAAGAGAGATCAAAATCAACGAGTGGACAACATTGGCATGGTGGAGACATGCCTGGCGGTGGAGCGCGCTTGGAGGCTGTGTCTACCTTGACATGTTAGTAACTAAACTCTTATTAGTTTTAATAAGATAAGATGAATCATAAATTTTATGGGTCCTCAAAGTAAAAGTCATAAAACTTGGTATTTAACTATACTAGCAAATATGCACGTGCGGCACACACGTGTTTATCAAAAATATCATTACACAATTAATATTACGCTAGAAAGACTAAATCATTAGCTTCAAAAAGATTCAGACTCCATGAATTTCCATTCCTTATTTCTTAATGCATATATCAGTAAAGACGACAATGAAATCAATAGTGTCAAGAAGCTTAATTAGGATAAAAATATGTGTCTATATATATGAGCAAAGAACCCTAACCAATTAGCAATATAACGAAGATTGGATAAGAATAGAAAAGGAAATACCTAACCTTCACCAAGTCATGCTTTATTAATTTGATGATTTAGCGATCGATCGAGAGTACACATCCCATATGCACGCACAGACGCGAGCGACCAGTTGGTTGTAGCCGTGTCATAGGCCCTGAGTTCATCGTCGTACGTAGTATGTTCCATCATTAGTGGTAGATCTAGGAGTATATAATTATAAGTATACCGTCCAGAAAAAACATTTACTTGCGAATATATAGTAACTTTTATTTTCATACTAACCATGTGTTGATGAGTTAGATATTGAGTTCTGGGACTTCTTTGAGGACCCATATAAAAATAAAAGTCAATGAAGAGTTAGTTGTCGAAGATTGGTCTGTCCGTTGATGATTATGACATACTCCCTCCATCTAAAAAAAGAGTCATTCTCACTTTTCCGAGAAGTCAACTATCTTTAACTTTGACCAAATATATATATAACAAAATATTAATATTTATGGTACCTAATTAGTATGATTGGATAGATCTTTGAATTTATTTTCGTAAATAAACTTATTTGGAGATACAAATATTACTAATATTTTCTACAAATCTAGTTAAACCTAAAAAAGTTTGACCAACATGAGTCTCGTAGTGACTCTTTTTATGGGACGGAGGGAGTAGACCTCTCTCAATTTTCACATGGCAGCCCTCATTATTTATCGATGATTGCACTGATACATTTATTTTGATTAGATTCGATGACAAACCGTTCAAGATTTCAGTGCATGGTTAGACCATCGGCTGATCCAGGTTTCAAGAATAATAAGTTTTATTACTAATTAAAATTATATCAACAATTAGTGATTAAAATGTTTATTTATCATGAAAGGCTTAATGGTTCAAATACGCATAATAAGTTTAGACGGAAACCAAAAGAAGGTAAAGGAGAAACGTAAGGACGTGGAGGGGCAACGTTCGATCGGAGAAGGATTCTGTCCGAGGCGCCTTTAATTTGCACGGGAAGCCGAGCGGACCGTATATGCACGGAAAGAAAAGTTTCTCAAAAAAATACCGAAAGAAAAAAATCAGTATATTTGAATAGAAGTCCCAGTTCAAAAAGTCTTGCATACCGTGAGACGTATTTGAGATTGAATATGAGTCTTACATCTTACATGTAAGATCACGGATGACGGATGACTCATATTGCACGATGTGTGGATCAAACGGTTGTTACAGAGGAAGAGTAAGATCACGCATGACGGAGGGCTCATATAGCATGACGTATATATTGAATGGTTATTATAGAGGGAGAGTCCCCTAAAAAGACTCACTCTTTTATAGTGTGACGACGACGACGACGACGACTAACACATGGATAGTATTGAAATTGAGGTTACAATATATTTACAAGTAAATATTTTTGGGCTTAATAAGATGAACTACAGATTTTTATGAGTCCTCATAGTAAGTCAAAAAAACTTGATATTTAACTATACCAACACTTAGATAGAATGGAAATTAGGGTTATAATATATTTTGAGTAAATATTAGTGTTTTTGTTATCATTTTCTCTCTCCCATACTTTTATGAGCACGGTGGGGAGTTCAATTCCAAGACAAATTGAAATGCATGGCCCGATCATTGATAAAACTTCAAACGTCTTTTACCTATGTGAATTCGAGTAGAGCGTGTCTGGACATATTATAGAGTTTGATTCCAAGATGAATGGGAACGCATAACGCGATTGTTGAACAAATCTTCTAAACTTTGTGCCGTCCAAGTGACTAGACTATAAATATAAACTATACGTCCCGTAGTAATATACGGGTATTTTTGCTAGTCTTTAAAATAAAAAGAAATATTTTTTTAGGGAAATACATTGGAGATTTTTTTTTAGCAACAAATACATTGGAGACGGAGAAACCAGTCTGCAGGGCCCGGTAGAGCCCAACAAAAGAGAATGAGCTAACCCTTACCACTTCCCAGGCCCAATCCAAGGGACTTTCCAAGAATTCACTTGCCAAACCCTAGCCCAGCATTCACAACGCCTCCCGCTGCCACCGCCGCCCGCCGGAGCCTGGCGGCGATTCCAGGGATGGCCGTCACGGGCAGCGCCGACGACTCGGCGGAAGATTATTCCGCGGCGGCCACCGTGGTGCGCTTCGACCCTCCGCTCCCTCTCCTCCGCGCGCCCGTCCCCTCCACGGCCTCCGGCGACGGCCCCGTCGTCCTCGCCTTCCGCAACGCCGCCAGCTGGCGAGCCGCCTGGGAGGTCGCCGAGGCCAGCCTCGTCTCCCAGTGCGAGGTAATCTGCCCTGGCCCCTGACTACCCCGTCTCCCCTCCTCGGTCGTATCTGTGTTGGCAAAGCAATGAACTCTGAATCGTGAAGCAATGCAAGGTCATGATTATAGTCTAAAAATGCAGCATTGCGAGTAGGATGGAAATAGATTTAGCGTGTAGCTTACATTGTTCAGTTGTCTGGAGCGTGTCGATGGCGCCATTAAAGCTGGAAACCTGTGCCTGTCAACTGATCATGTCTCCTTATTGCAGCTGGCCGAGGTGCCTCGCGCTAGTCATGCGAAGCAGTAAGTTTAGCAGCTGCAGATATCGAAGAGGGCAAACCAGCTCCTGGCTACTGGAGTTCAGTGGTTAGGGTTGACAATGCCCCATAATCGTTGGACTATGTTTGTTTCGCTTATGGTTTGTACTTTGCGAGAGGAATGCTGAATGCTAGTTATGGAATCAGTAAAAGAAGGCTAGTTGAGCACTTAAGCTTATTCAGATAGGCTGGTATTCATCCTCTTTTAGTAAAGGGGGGCGTACCCAGTGCAGAGAGCTCCCGCTCTGTGCGGGGTCTGGGGAAGGGTGCTAGTGGCAAGCCTTACCCTCGCCTGTGCAATGTGAGGAGACCGCGACTCGAACCCGGGACCTTCCGGTCACAGGCGGTAAGACTCTACCGCTTGCACCAGGCCCACCCTTCTATTCATCCTCTTTCAGTAAAGGGCGTACCCAGTGCAGAGAGCTCCCGCTCTATACGGGGTCTGGGGAATGGTGTTAGTGGCAAGCCTTACCCTCGCCTGTGCAATGCGAGGAGACCGTGACTCGAACCCGGGACCTTCCGGTCACAGGCAGGAAGACTCTACTGCTTGCACCAGGCCCGCCCTTCTTTCAGTATTGCATTTATATTTGTTTTCTTTCAAAATGTGGTTTTCAGTTTTATCCCAGTTGACAAAGAGAACAAACCACCTCCTGGCATCTGGAGTTCAGTGGTCAGGGTTGACAGTGCTATATAACATTTGGCTATGTTTCACTTGTCGTTTATACTTTGTACTTTGTGATGCTTTCTTTGTGGAATACTGGTTATGGAGCCAGTAAACGTAGACTAGTTGAGTGCTTTAACTTATTGAGGTGGACGGGTTTTTGTCCTTCCATGCCCCCATTTGTATTTGTTTTCTTTCAATGTAGTTTTTACTTTATCCCAGCTGTCTCAACTATCATGCTTTTACACACTGAGCCAAACCAAAACCACAATTGACTTTGTCTGACAATGATTAGTTGTTGGGTTGGGTGATTAACTGGATGCTAGTGCTCTGTCTTTTGGGAGAACAGCCTCCCCTACAATTTTTTTCCACAACCTTAACTATAATACACTATAAATGGTTCTACTCACTAAAAAATGATAACTTTTAATCAGCTGAGTTGAAGGGCGGGCCTGGTGTAAGCGGTAGAGTCTTACCGCCTGTGACTGGAAGGTCCCGGGTTCGAGTCGCGGTCTCCTCGCATTGCACAGGCGAGGGTAAGGCTTGCCACTGACACCCTTCCCCAGACCCCGCACAGAGCGGGAGCTCTCTGCACTGGGTACGCCCTTTTTAATCAGCTGAGTTATGTTTTCTCTTATTCTTCAATGTAGCTTCCCAAGAATGTGCAACTTATGTTCTCTTCTTCTAGTGAAAATCTATTTTTACTTATGCTCTGTCTCAAATGCTATTGATCATTGATTTCATCATTGAGACAGAGCCCTCCTCCCTTCTCTTTTGTTTTTCTTTTGTTCTCTCCTACCAAAGTGGAAAGGATTTGATTTACCATTGCAGCTGGCCGAGTTGGCTGGCTCAAGTGTGCCAGTCAGTAAGTATAGCAGCTGCATACATTAAAGAGGGCAAACCAGCTCATGGCTACTTAACTTTAGTTGTTGTGGTTGACACTGCTCCACAGTACACATGTCAAATCCACTTCTTGTATCGATATCTGCATCTAATGTTATTTATGTGTCAAGGCTGAAACAGAGTGTGATTGACAAGTGGCAAGCACAGTTGACACTAAGAACATATTGTATAGGATTTAGTGATCCTTCTCTATGATATGAGACATCAAAGAGGGCAAACCGGATCCTGGCTACTGTAGTTGAGTGGTTGGGGTTGACAATGTCCCACATTACATCGGACTATGTTTGTTTTGCTTGTGGTTTCTTACTTTGTGATCATGTGTTCTTTCTGGAATGCCGGTTATGGAATCAGTAAAAGAAGGGTAGTTGGGGACTTGAGCTTTTTTGTCCTTCCATACCCTATTTCTGTTTGTTTTCGTTCAATGTGAAATTTGTGTTTCTCTTTCAATATGGTTTTCAGTTTATCCCAGATTTCCAGTAAACAAAGAGAGCAAACCATCTCCTGGCATCTGTAGTTCAGTGGTTGGGCTTCAAGTTCTCCATAACATCAGGCTATGTTTCACCTTTGTTTTTTTTAGGTTTTGATGCTTTCTTTGTGGAGTGCCGGTTATGGAGTCCATAAATATGGATCAGTTGAGTGCTTGAGCTTATTCTGATGGATGGATCTTTGTCCTTTCATGCCCCCATTGTTTTTGTTTTCTCTCATTGTAGTTTTCAGTTTATCCCATGTCTCAGCTATGATGCTTTTACACACTGCCAAATCAGAATCTATTCTTATCTGACAGTGATTAGTTGGCTTATTAATCAAATGCTAGTGCCCTGTCTTCTGGGAAAACAGCCTCCCTTGTGATTTTTTTACAACATTAGCTAGAATATATGCATGCTTTTACACACACAAAATATTGTATTTTTTAATGAGATGAGTTATGTTTTCTATTATTATCCAGTTTATCTTCTCAAGTGAAAACCTATGTTCACTACTGTTTTGTCTGAAATGCGATTCATCATTGGTTTCACCACTGAGGCAGAGGAGTTTATTTTCCTCCCCCCCCCTGGTTATCTCCTACCTAAGTGCAAGGGATTTATTTATTTGTCATTGCAGCTGGCCGAGTTGCCTGGCTCAAGTTCTGCCAGTCAGTAAGTAAAACAGCTGCATACATTAAAGAGGGCAAACCAGCTCATGGCTACTTAGCTTTAGTTGTTGTGGTTGACAACTGCTCCACAGTACACATGGCAAACCCGCTTCTCGTATTGATAGTCATCTAATATAACATCAAGGCTAAACCAAGAATTTGTGACTGACATGGGAAACATAATTGCAGTCACAACTCATTGTATGTTCTCTTAATATAATGATTATAATGATACGCAGCTGTCCTGCGTGTTCGAGAAAAAAGAACTCGTTGTATGGGATTTAGCTATCTTTTAGCCTTTTTCTAAAAAAAATGATCGTGTTACCTAGTTGGTTTGTCAAATTTGATGTGGCCTTATGAAGAGCAGCAAGGAAAGTTTGTCAAATTTCATGGCTTACTGTTGCTTTTTTCTAAGAGTTATGCATGCCAATAAATGATCTCAGAAGTAAATTCAATTTCTCCCAAATCTAGTTATGCTGGCTTGGAATATGGCATATCAGACATGCCCGATATGCACACCGAACTGGTCTGGTTTGAACCATGATTTTGGGTTTTTCGCTGGTTCTTGCTCGATTTGTTTCTGCATCTTTTCAGCTCCTTTCCAAAGATCAGACTGTATTTCTTGTTATGTTACTTCCTGCAGACCTGAAAGACTGAGCTTGCCATATTTCATTTGCATTGCATATACCATTCACATTTGACACATGCATTTGTGTATTGTACATAGTACTAGATTCTGTTTCCTAAGGTTCCTTTTCCCGCCTGAAATGCAATAACAAGATGCTGATCCACATCTTTGCAGGCTGGTGCACGAACAGGGTGCTCAATCAGCGCATCACGCAAATGCAAGCCTCCCTGGTGGAAAGGCTTATTTGTAGCTGCCCCGACTGACTATGAAGAAAGAGAGAGATGTGAAGAGCGAGAGATGGCTGCTTGTCTTGAGGCAGCAAAGGAGGCTTGCATTAAGTTTGCAAAGGGAAAATGCATTGGACCATTCCGAGATGCAAGGATCGCCTCTGAGGGTCTCCTGGAAAATACAGATTTTGATGTCTGGGGCGCTGCTGCTGACAAAACAACATCAACATCATCAAGTGCTGTGAACAATCAGCAGTGGTTTAGCCCTGATCCTGGTGTGACGAACTACAGAGGAAGTGATGTGCTTGATAGCTTGTCATCGAAAGAAAGCAACAGCTCTGGATGATGACTGTCTAAGGCATTACAATGGTCAAGACACCGCGATGGAATTTGGAATCAGATTGAATAATCAAATAATGACATACATGAGGTCTGATGACGGTGGTTTTATGCCATGGTTGTGGTTCTGTTACTGAATTACTAGGGAAGGTGAAAACAGTAATTTCTGGGAATGAATGCAGAAGATCAATAAAGAGAAGAAAAGACTCAGGCCTGGTGGCCGAGAGCAGGATCAGTGGACATGAAGTGGAAAGCAAGACAACCTGGTTTCAGATCATTGGACGAATCTGGGCGACACTACATGTGTAATGTTGGTCAATACTACGCTACGTTAGGTTGTGAAGGATTGATTTATCTTCAGAGGTTCAGTTCGATAGAAGTATATAGAACTCGTTGCAGTATTCCTCCTTTCAGAGCTCAGGATATGAAGGGCATGAAAGCGCAATTCATTGATGTCCAGAAGTATGTACCTACACTGTAAATAGTTTTTTTATAGCAATGGAGTGTGAGTAATACAGTTTAACGGTTTAGTTATAGCAGCTGAAGTATTTCTGTCTACCTCGCCGTCTTTGACTTCGTCCCCGCAGACGGATCGAGGGGGGGCATCCTCACTGCCTGGGACACTGGCGTCGTCACGGCGGGCGCCCCGTCCTAGACCGACTACTCCATCACCATCCCTTTCACCTCAACAACCTCCGCCTACTCCTCCGTCACCAACGTCTATGCGCCCTCAGATCACAGGGACACGGATGCCTTCCTGGCTGACCTCAACGCCATGTCACCCCCCAGTGACACGAACTGGCTTGTCATTGGGGACTTCAATCTCACACGCGCCCCTGCCGACAAAAACAACGCCAACGTCGATCAAAGGTTGGCAGACAGGTTCAACTCGACGATTGATGACCTCGCCCTAATCGAGCTCCCTCTCCTGGCCTGGCTATACACCTGGTCTAACAAGCGGGCAACTCCCACCTTAGCCAGGCTCGATCGCGCGTTCATCAACGGGGTTTCGCTCAACTCTTCCCCAACTCCAACCTCAACTCCCGCCTCGGTTCTACCTCGGACCACGTTCCTCTGATTCTCACCGCGCCCACCTCCATCCCTAAATCCTTCCGCTTTCGCTTTGAGAACGCTTGGCTCAAACACCCCCCCCCCTCCTCCCCTCTGTCCTCCCGATCTGGTCTGGAGCTTTTGTGTCGTCAGATGCGACTGGCGGTCTGGTGGGGCGGATCAAGGCCCTTCGCCACGGTGCCAAAGCCTGGTCCCGAAAACACTGCGCTTGCCCCGATGATTATAACAATGCTTCCTTTATTGTGTTGCTCCTAGACATCTATGAGTCTAGGGTGTTGTCCACAGGTGAACGGCGTCTGCGTGAGCTGTGTCGTGACCGGCTCGCCTTGCCCATCGCCCAGCGGGTCGCGTACTAGAAGCAGCGGGGGAAGTTCCGGGCCCTCCGGGAAGGCGATGCCGACACCAGATTCTTCCACGCCAGGGCCTCTTGCAGAGCGCGTCGGAACGCAATCCGCGCTCTGGAGGTGGACGGCGTGCAGCTGATCAGCCACGATGACAAGATAGCCACGCTCACCGCCTACTACACAACATCTTAGGCAGTGAGGTGGCCACGACCTGGAGCTACGACCTCGATCAGCTCTACGCCGGTGCCCAGCGCGCAGACCCGACGCCGCTCATCGCCCCGTTCTCGGAGCAAGAGGCGCTCCATGCGGTGCGCACCATGTTGGTGGACAGTGCGCCCGGCCCTGATGGCATCGGGCCTGGCTTCTACTCGGCAGCCAGTGAGACCATCAAGGGCGACATCATGCTCTTCCTGCAAGCCTTCCACCGCGGTGACGCCGACCTACAGCGCATCAACAGAGCAGTCATCGTCTTGATCCCCATGACGGAGGCAGCCACATCGCCTGCCGTGTTCCACCCGGTGTCGTTGCAGAACTGCCCCGTCAAGATCATGACCAAACTCCTAATCTCCATATTGCAGCTGCAGATCACCAAGCTCGTGGACACAGACCAGACCGGCTTCATCAAGGGGAGATCCATCGCCGAGAACTTCATCCTCGCCACAAAGCTGGTCTAGTGCTGCCACAAACGCCGAGCGCCAACTCTAGTGATCAAGCTAGATTTCGCAAAGGCCTTTGATTCGGTGAATTGGGCGAGCCTACTCAAGATCCTGGCGTGGCTTCCCCGCCAAGTGGTGTGACTGGATGCGCCAGCTCCTGGTCACGTCCAAGTCCGTGGTGCTCCTGAATAGGGCTCTCGGACCATGGATAACCTGCAAGAGGGGCTCATGCAAGGAGATGTGCTATTGTGGTACCTCTTCTTGCTGGTCGTGGACGTCCTCCAAACCATGATCAAAGCGGACGCGACAATCAAGCACCCACTAACTAGCGGCACGGCCCCCGTGCTCCAGTATGCCGACGACACCATCATCCTGCTTCGCGCCGATATGGAGAGTGTCCAGCGCCTGAAGATCACCCTCGACAGCTTCTCCGCCAGCACTGGGCTGCTAATCAATTTTTGGAAAAGCACGACCACACCCATGCACGTCCCCCCACCGATCTGCAAGCCTACATGGACCTACTGCAATGCAAGGAGGGAAAGTTCCCCCAAACTTACCTAGGGATCCCCCTCTCCAATGTCAAGCTGCTAATCTCAGCCTTCGCCCCACTCATCGCCAAGGTGGACAGGTACCTCGCCAGCTGGAAAGCCCTACTCCAAAGCACAACCGGCAGGGTGGTGCTGATCAACGCCGTGCTGGGCGGCCTACCAACATACGCCATGGGCGCCATGGTGCTGCCGCTGGAAGTCGTCAAGGCACTGGACGCGTGCCGACGCGCGTTCTTATGCGACTAGGTGGATTGGTCCGAGTAAAGAGAAAAAAAGCCATACAGAACTCAAAATCTTTTCTGGAGATATTCATTTTCGTGAAGAGGCGGATAAGATATTAGGTGGCAGTTTGATACCACAAAAAAAAGAAAAAAAAAGATTCTAAGGAATAAAAAAGGAAAAATTGGGTTTATGTTCAATGGAAAAAAAATTCTCAAAAGCAAGAAAAAGTATTTTGTTTCAGTTCGACCTGCGGTCGCATATGAAATGGACACCCAAAACACCTGCTTGCTGCTCAACCTCCTTCACCGACTTCACCATCCGGACGGCTTGGCTTGGGCCCTCTGGGCAACGAAGCATGTCAACCGGCTGGACTTGAGCGGTGCACTCCATGGCACGCACTGGGCAGCGCTCCGCGACCTGCTCTCGGCGTACCAGCACATCACCAAAGTATCGATCGGGGACGCCCGCAGCACGGCCTTTTGGAAGGATTGCTGGCTGGGCGATGCGCCGCTGGCAGAACGGCTGCCAGCCCTCTACAGCCACTACATCGCCCGCGCTACAGCAGTGCACGACGTCGTGTGTGCGAACCAGCGCGATCTGTTCCAGCGCCGACTGATGCCTCAAGCTTCGGTAGAGCTCGATCAGCTCTCACAGATGCTCTAGGAGGTCACGCTAGGCCTGGAACCGGATGAACGCTCCTGCTTCTTCGAGGATGGAGGACACCGGCTGGTGTTAGGGCTTATCTACAAAGCCTCAACGCATGGTGACCACGACTGCGCCTCCTACTCCTTCGTCTGGAAGAACTTCGCCCCGCCGCGCGTCAAGTTCTTCGGCTGGCTCCTCACAAAGAACAGGATCCACTGCCGTGAGGCCCTGGCCCGCAAGAACATCCTCGACGATGCAACCTACAATGTTTTGCAAGGCAGCGGTGGAGTCGGCGGACCACATCTTCTCTGAATGCCCATTCATCCAAACCTTCTAGACAAGCATCGGTTGGATCCCACGCAACATCGCCAAAGGTCAAGGAACTATGGAACACACATCCTCCACCGCACATCTCGAAGAAGGTCCTGCACCCCCTACTCCTGCTTCTATGATGGGAAATTTGGAAGCACAGGAACGATGTTGTATTCCGTGGACTGCCACCCGACGTCGCCCGCCTCACCTCAACGTGCAAGGAGTCTATCCAGAACTGGAGTTGCCGCATCCCGATGAAAGAAGAAGCTATGGTTAACAGTTGGAGATTAGCGCTCTCTATGTAATCTAAACGTCCCTCAAAATGTAATCCTCTGTGTAAACTGTGCAAGACTATGCCTTCCACCAACCGGGTTCTCCCTGGGTATGTGTGGAATGGAATGCAGGTGGGGATTCGTTCCGAAGTTGACCTGAAAACGTATTTCTGTGCATTGCTGTGATGTTGGAGCAAGATTTGCCTACATTGCTGACATAACAAGCTGACGGCAACTGATTTATCTGGAAACACTGTTGTTTTCCCTCTGCAGTGTTTCCGTGATTTGTACGATGATGATCCTTGTGCTGCTTGACACTCGGTTGATGTAAGGGATGAAACGGGGTGAGATTTGTTTGTCAAAAAGTTGCAGTGGAGTCGGCGCCACACGCGTTGCAAGTCCAGGGCCGTTGTGCTGCGCTTGCATGGCAGTGCTTGTGGGCTGTGTGGCCTTGTGGATCGAAGCAAAATGTTGCACGCGGATACTTTCATTGCACGTGGGCAAGTCTAGGACATGGTTGTGTCTTGTGTGCACAGTGCACATGCCACTTGGGCATCGGATGCCGTCGCCGAGTGTATGGGAATGGCCATACCCACCCGTACGAGGGAGCAGCGGGTACATACCACTACGTACATTACACGTGGGCAGTGACAGAGCGTAGAGCATGCATGCATGAGCCGTACGTTGTCAGCACAACAATCCCTCTCGATCGTGCAGGTCTGCCAACTGATGATGAATGGAATCCCAGGCAGCGCATGCAGGCTGCTACAGTGCCAGGCTCGGCTCCGATCCGATCCTTGGTGGCACGGTGACTGTCCTGTCGTCCGCCGATGCTCGCTGCGCCGCGGACGGCGGACGGACGGACGGACACCGTCTCTCTCTCTCTCTCTCGTACAGCACCAGTACATACAGTACGTACACCGTCGTTGCCTGATTGTAACATCCACGGCGTGGGTGGCTATGCCGTCGTTGGCTGATTGCCATGGCCGCCGCCTTGTCCGGCTTTCTCCTGGCCGTTTCTCTCCATCCTTGCTTTCCACTGCATCGTGCTGGTTGGTGCACTGCACTGCACGTCTCACTCAACTCATCTTGACACGGACGCCACCTCGTCTGCTATTCAACCATCCCCCATGGGTGATGGGGCTCTCTCTCCCTTCCTCCGAGACGGACGGACGGACACACTCACACACGGCTCGACGACAAGCTAGGCGCAGGGCCTGCCGGCCAGCACCTTACCGTCCTAGACGGCCGTGCTCTGTCCCGACGCGCTTCAAAGGCCGCATAGGGGTGGGGTCCACATGCCGCAGCTACAGTCCGGCTTTCTGTCCGTGTCCGTGTCCCATCCACCGGCGGCGGCGCGTGCATGCATGCGGTTGCTAGGGGGCGTCCCCCCAGTCAAAGGAGGGCTCGCGCCCCGACGACGACCTGTCCCCTCCGTCGCCCACGTGGAAGGCAGCAGACCAGTAACCACTGCAGCAGAGAAGAAAAAAAAACAGAGATGGTTACAGCCGGCTTATATAAAAAATAAAAAAAATTACGAGAGAGACCAGTACAGTAAAGAGTCAAGGGCTTGTTTAGTTTCAAAAAGTTTCCTACAAAATGCTGTAGTAGCTATCATATTGAATCTTACGATAGGTGTATGAAGCATTAAATGTAACAACAACAACAACAACAACAAAGCCTTTAAGTCCCAAACAAGTTGGGGTAGGCTAGAGTTGAAACCCAACAGAAACAATCAAGGTTCAGGCACGTGAATAGCTGTCTTCCAAGCATTCCTATCTAAGACTAAGTCTTTGGGTATATTCCATCCTTTCAAGTCTCCTTTTATTGCCTCTACCCAAGTCAACTTCGGTCTTCCTCTGCCTCTCTTCACGTTACTATCCTGACTTAGGATTCCACTACGCACCGGTGTATCTGAAGGTCTCCGTTGCACATGTCCAAACCATCTCAACCGGTGTTGGACAAGCTTTTCTTCAATTGGCGCTACCCCTAATCTCTCACGTATATCATCGTTCCGAACTCGATCCCTTCTTGTATGCCCACAAATCCAACGCAACATACGCATTTCCGCGACACTTAGCTGTTGAATATGTCGTCTTTTCGTAGGCCAACATTCTGCACCATACAACATAGCAGGTCTAATCGCCGTCCTATAAAACTTGCCTTTTAGCTTCTGTGGTACCCTTTTGTCACATAGGACACCAGACGCTTGCCGCCACTTCATCCACCCTGCTTTGATTCTATGGCTAACATCTTCATCAATATCTCCATCCCTCTGTAGCATTGATCCTAAATATCGGAAGGTATCCATCCTAGGCACTACTTGACCTTCCAAACTAACATCTTCCTTCTCCTGAGTAGTAGTGCCGAAGTCACATCTCATATACTCAGTTTTAGTTCTACTAAGTCTAAAACCTTTGGACTCCAAAGTCTCCCGCCATAACTCCAGTTTTCTGATTCACTCCTGTCCGGCTTTCATCAACTAGCACTACATCGTCCGCGAAAAGCATACACCAAGGGATGTCCCCTTGTATGTCCCTTGTGACCTCATCCATCACTAAAGCAAACAAATAAGGGCTCAAAGCTGACCCTTGATGTAGTCCTATCCTTGCACAGTTTGGTTGGAAATTACGAGACGAACATTTTGAGCCTAATTAATCCATGATTGAACACTAATTATTAAATACAAATGAAAGTGCTACGGTAGCCAAATTTTCAAAATTTGCGAACTAAACACAACACAGCCTAACTGCTATATCGATGGACCGAGAGCTCTACGGCCCGCGAGCCCGCTGTATTACTCTAACCCGATTTCCGTTCACACGGAGCCAGCAAGCAAACTCGCAAGGCAGTGAACCGGCCCGGTGCTAAGGAAATTTTTTTGTTCGTATTCCGTGGACTGAAATAACTTTGAAAAACGCCAAATGAAACTGTAACAACCCCCCCCCCCTTCCACTTCCACGTGAGTGCAAGCACGCATATAAAAATAAAAATTTTGTTAACATCAGCACATGTACAATATAATACCTTTTGAATGTTAAAAAAACTAGAGCGGTTAAACCAAGTATCTAAATTAAATTTTAATTACACCATCATGTTTTTTTAATAAACCATTCAAAACATGACTCCACATAGACATATTTACATAAACTTTTATTAACAAATTTTTATTTCATGGTGATAGAACATTTATCTTTATTCAGTACGAGTGATATTCTAGGTCCAAGATATAATGTTCCATCTTTACAAGACAAATATTCTAATTTTAGTACAAAAATATCTTAGATCTAGGATAAAAGATTTCTAGACATGAAAATAGAAATAATGACTAACAAAATCTATGAAATAAAAAACATTTTTTTTGAAATAATGAAATAAAAAACATAACATAAATAAGAAAATAATAAGACATAGAACAAAGCATAATGGAAAAAAACAATAAATGACATGCTACAAACACATCATAAATGAAAAAAAAAATATTTCTATAGTTAAGCAATTTCAAATGCTTTGGTATATGACGTAATCCACATAAATGCAGAAAATACATCACAAATGGAAAAAAATATTTCTGTAGTTAAGCAATATATATCAAATGCTTTGGTATAATTATTTAGAGTAAAATTATGAAGAAGAAGAAAAATAAAAAGCAATTGCTGTGAAATATTTAGAAAAATTAAATAAACGAGTAATTTTTAAATATAAAATAAAATTCTTCGGAGATGTGATCATGAAGGAGAATGCTTAGCGCCCTGCAGCCGTCTAAGCGCTTGGACAGGAAGAGTACCGTAGCTGGCCTCTCAACTCGATTCTTGAGGACTGGAGGCTTGAGTATGTACTCCTATCTTCGTAGAGGCAGTATTAACTCAGAAATTATGAGATAGTTTGTACTTGTCCAGTTATGTAGACACGGCACGTAGAAAGCATATTCTGAATAGATGGTTTCTTCGAAAGAAAGTTTTGTCAAATCACATTTGATCTTTCTCTTATGACATCTTTTTATTCCTTGGTTTCCATGTAGACATAATTTTAGTGGTGTTTCATGATAGTTTTATAAACAACAAATAAGCTATCAAATTAGTAAATATGCTACCAATTTAGTAATAAAATGCTATGAAGAGATAGGAGACCAAAGTTTCACGGAAGAAATGAGTTTCATAGGGATGAAACTAATTTGCAATGTTTCTAGCATATGAGAGTCTTGGAAACTGGACATGAAACTCCTAGTGAGACTTACATTATCTATAGAAACATTTCCTTCTCTCTCATTTTTAATTCTAATGTCACATCAATATTTTACTTAATTAGTTAACGCTCTAATTATTGAGTATAGAAATAATTTTAATTCTGAGTTGAAATAATAACCGGCCACACCACACTAACCACGCAACATAAAATAATTTTTCAGTAGTTTCATTAGTCATTAATTATTTATTGTAGAGATAAATTTTCAATAGTTTCAATGGATACATCACTAACAATACTAAAGCTAATGTCATTAGTTATCATCAAATAATTTGTAAATAGTTTCTTTGTGTATATATATTCCTCACGATATGAATAACAGCTATGATATTTTCGAAAACTAATATAGATTGGGATAAATAAAAGGTCATGAAAAGTAGATTCAAATGTATCTATTTTAGCTAAACGGACGACGAACATTCATATTCTAATTTTATCGGATATACGTATTCAGATCAAACAGATAACTGAACATGTTTTACAGATAACTGAACATCTATTGTCTACGATTAGCCGAGTATGACAAGAAAGTATGGGATCATGTCTCTCGCTCGGTTCCCCCAAAAGCCAACAGCTTTTCATGCCTCAGTCTACGGGTGTACACGTGCTGGACCACTCTCTAATGATCAGAGATTTGCAAGGCTATGCTATGTGGAAGCTTTCAAGAGGCCTTCTCGCAAATATTTTGCCGAGTATGACAAGAAGGAATATTTTGTATACTCCACCATGTAAACTCACCACATTCGGGTTTTAATGACTCCTTTAAGCATGCCTTTCTCGTGCTTCATCAGTACAGGAAAAAATTCAAAAACTACTGCTCCCCACATAAAATTTACACAGAATACCGCAAAGGTTAAATGCTCTGTCTAAGGTTATTGATGTTGGTCTGGAAGTTGCAGGCGTGACATCAGAATACCCTCAGAACTCGACATAACCAAAGCGAACAGGGAAAAAAAATCAACCTTGACACGTCTCAACTATGGATCACCATTCAGCAATCTGGTTATATGACCTTTAAAGTTCCAAACTCCTCGGCACATTTCCCTCTCCATTCTCAGATCTCACCCATCTGAAACAGTCAAATACCCTCTACAAAACAAAACATCTGCAACCCACCCAGTTCTTCGCCTGAACAGGTGAACATCCAGCACCAGCGCTAGTAATAGTTGAGGAGGTTGCCGCTGATGACGTTGTTAATGTTGTTGCTGCAGGGGAAGCAGGCGCAGGAGGGCGCGTCGCTCCCCGGCAGGTGGCGGTGGTGGCTCGTGGCCCTGAGCCGCCGGGTGTTGTCGGCGGCCGCGCGCCGCAGCTGCTGGAGGTGCTGCGCCTGTGCCGTCACGCGCCACTCCTCGGCGCGCCGGTGCACCGTCGTCATCCGCCGCATCAGCTTATCCTCCAGGTTCGACCGCATCTTCTGAATCTTCACCTGACGAGCAGAGCAGGCAGGCAGGCAGGCACATTGCAAAAATGTCAGCGTCTGATGCAAACCTGATCAACCATTTGGACTTGCAGTATGTCATGCATTGCAGTGTTGCCTTGAACAGTGCAGCATGGAGGGAAAATTTTCAAAATTTGAACTCCCTGTCTGTACTAATGTAATACATTGCATACGCATGGGTAATTAGTATATTAGTACCGCAGATCATCATCACATTATAACCCCAAGCACATGCCTCCATCTTAAACTACGGTTAAACGGGGCACGATATCGCTCCGCGCTCTCGGATCGAAGCTCTTCACATGGCTCTGACAATGGTTAGTCCAAGTTCAGAACAAAACCAGCTAAACTACTCTGATGAGTTCCGATGAACCGCGTGGGTAAAAGGTGAGTGGGGTTGCATTGCATAGAAAGCAATGAACAATCATGCCTCACACTGTTCTAAGCAACTCGGATTAGCAAGGCGACAAGGAGGTGGCGGACAAGAATTCGCCGTGGATTTAGCTCTGTTGGAGGCTGTGGAGGTGCAGGAGCAGGAAGAAGGAAATGGCAGAGCTGTGGTCTAATCCCAACCTTCTTCTGTGATTTTTAATTCTGGAATTTCTTGATGCTTGGAAATTACCGAGCTTAAACACATGGTTTCTGAACACTGGCTTCTGTTTCTACTGACACGCTGGGCATTATGGATTCAATATTGGATTCAGAGTGCAATGTGTGAAGTCTGAACATGATATATAATATCAATAGATTCAAATAGACATCGAGCTGCAAGATTTCAAAAACTCTACCCAAGTTGCAGTTCAGCTGGTTCCACACGCAGTATGTCATCATAGTCAGGGTCAGATTGGGTTGGGACAAGCTATTCCCACTTTCCCTATATATATATATAGCTCTACAAAATGGACCTAAATCTTTCCTTTCTAAAACTGAACCTTACAGTTCAAAATACTACTCCTAGTACTAGTAAGGCAACCTATATCATTGCACCTACAGCCTCCTAAATGTGTAATCTGAAGTTCTGAACTTGAACAATAATGCAGACTAGGATGCCGTAATATAAAAAATTTATGACATGAATTACGGGAAAATAATATTTGCCAATGAATTTTTTAATTAGCAAAATTAAATTTTGCATACAGATGGTACTGAATTTTGTTGTACCTCCAGCTTTCTTGATTGTGCTTCAGCCTTGGCGCTCTCCAGGTTAATCCAAGCCTGGATCTTTGCCTCTTCCCTCTGATACCTAATCGATTGGAGCACAAAAAACAGATTAAAATTATGTCAGAATCGCTCAATCTCTGATCAAAATTCAGAATCTCATGTCTAATCTTCCATCACTAATTCACTATGCAATGTGCCGTGCTGTGTGTTGCACACACCTGATGCAGCTCTTGGCCCTGTCATCGTCATCCCAACGGCAGTCGCCGCCGCCGCGTTTATCGCAAGGTGGCCCGCCGCCGGCTCCGGCGCCGACGGTGGCCTCGAAGTGCCTGAGGCTCTTGGACACCTCCTCTTCCTCCTCCTCCTTGGAGCTCCAGTTCACCAGCATGGCGTCGAACCGCGCGCCCAGGTCCAGCTTGGCGAGGTGGCAGTCCGCCAGCTCCGAGATGTCCATCCCGCCGCCGCCGCCGCCGCCGGTGTACGGCACCAGCGGGCCCGACCGGCTCGCCGGCGTGTTGTGCCGCACCGGGGACGTGCTCTTGAGCGGCGTGTGGCACGAGCTGCCCAGCGGCGTCATCTCCGTGCCGACGTCCCTCCGCTGGTGGTCATGGTCGTCGGCGCCCACTACCGCCGAGCCCTTCGCCGGCACCGGCTCGCAGTACGAGCTCCGGAACACGAAGCTCTCCTTGGACGGCTCCTCGTTGTCGGTGAACTTGTCTGCAACATGCAGAAATCAGCATCTTGCAAGCTCAGCGTTGAATTGAAATACCAAACTTTCTTGTAAAATTCAGAGAAACAAATTCTGCTAGAAATAGAAATGACACCTTTGAGGAGCACTTCTGCCGGCGGCGTGTACAGCGCGAGCGAGTGGGCGTCCCGGAGCGCATCCACGGACCTCCTCACCGTCATGGCCGCCCTCTTCTCGTCCTCGCCTCCGGCGCCACCTCGGTGTCCGAGCCCGCTGCTCCACTGCCTGGAGAAGGCGGCCTTGCCATTACCGTTGCCGTGGTCAGAATCCGAGGACTGCCGCAGCCACTTCTCCGCGTCCTCCCACTTGGAGGGCACCGACCTCCTCGGGGCGACGAGCTGGTGGTGGTGGTGGTGCGCGGGGCTCGTGAAGAACTGCAGCGGCCGCCCCGGTGTCGCCGGGACGGCCACGGCCTGCTGCTGCTGCGACTCGCCTCTCCGCTTCTGAGCTGAGGTCGCCGAGGAAGAGGAGGTGGAGGAGGTGGTGGAGGCCTCGTGGTGGCGCCCGTGGCCGTTGCTGCTGCTGCTGCTGCTCCTGGCAAGGGTGGCCATGGGGAAGGAGGACCTGACGAACTCGGTGGTCTCCTTCTTGTTCAGGCTGCAGGGCGGGTCACTGAACGTGGGCTCAAACACGCTGCTTCCACCTCCTCGCCTTCCTCCTCCTCCGGTTGCTGCTGCTGCAGCTCCTACTCCATGGAATGAGTTCTGCAATGAATCAGTGGAGCATGACTCTGTTCCTGAGGTGAGGATGAGGATAGTTGCTGCAAGAAACAGCTTCGTGCTTGCTCTGTTGTGCTGATCTTCTTGGGTGAAGAAAGCAGAGGCAAGTGGTGAAAGGAAGTGTTTGTTGCTTGCTTACTCTTCTTGTTGAGGCCGAGGACTTGAGCTCCATGGGAGTGTGTTCTTGGTTATGTGAGCTCCACCCTGACGGAGCTTTACTTGCTTCAGCTGTTAAGTGCAATAGTGATGTGTGTGTACGAAGCAAACAGGGCAAGCTTATGTGGGCTTATATATGGCCTATGATCAGGAGGTCCCTGCTCTAACCTTGCTACATAACACTAGTTAATTAGGAGTAGTCACCATTAACAGTACCTTGTCAGACACTCACACTAGTACCTGGAATCCTGCACACGCCAGTTATGAAAATATATACTGCCAACTGTACTCCATACAAGAGGTCCCTCATCTGAATATCCTTTTTTTTTAAGAAAAATTAAACATCATCCTATAATCAGGAGGCTGTACTTTCAGTATTTCAAAATGTCATCTACGCACAATATAAAAATGTCCGAAATGTCCAATACGACCAAGCTGTCAGTCTGGATGTCCAGTACTAGTACAGTACGTGTATTTATTTCATTGACCATTCTGAATGCTCGCCGTCGTCAGCCGGTTACAGCGAGCAGTTTTGCTTTGACGGTCACTCGGCCCTGCAGCCCTGTAGTCTGGAGTTTGCTGTTGTGGTAGGCTGCTCGCATCGTTAAATTAAAACTTTTAACCCGTGCTCACCTCACCTGTTTTACCGCTGCCTGTGATTTCGGTATAGGGTGCTCCTAGTAGCTGGGTAGGTCAGAGCTAGTGGCAAATGCACAGCAGGATTAAAAGGAGCTGATCTCTTCTTCCTTCTTCCTCTCTATTTTTCTTCTTTTCTCTATCTCTTTCTCTCTCCATATTTCTATGGATGCATCAGCCATAGAGATCCGCCCCTGGTCAGGACCTTTGCAGCCTCATGAATTCACTGTGTCAGTCTGTGAGTCTGGGCGCTACAGTTATGTACTGTACTTACCATCTTTTTTTATCATCTTGGCAAGGTCGCCATACTGGCGGCGTGTTTAGTTCCATCCCAATTTCTAAAAAGTTGCTACAGTACATATTACATCGAATATTTGCGACCCGTACATGGAGCATTAAATGTAGACGAAAAGATAAATTAATTGTACAGTTTGGTGGGAAATTATGAGATGAACGTTTTGAGCCTAATTAGTCTATGTTTAAACACTATTTACCAAATAAAAACGAACGTGCTACAGTATGTCTAAACAAGGACTGGTACTTATTGCAAAAAGGTGACGAGAAGCTTCTCTTTCCTCATTTCCATTTGGTCTCGAGGTTTACAGCTGCATTACTCCGTGATCTAGAGGCAATGAGGGTCACAATTAGTGGCTTCAAAAGCGCGTTCGGCTTGCTGAAATCTGACTGAAACTAGCTGAAAAATACTATTCTGACTAAATTATTATGATAAAAAAAATATTATTTTGATAAAAAAAACATGCCGAACAAACTGGTTTTGGGTAAGCCTACGATTCATCATCAGCAGCTTCTGTGATATGCTGCCCCCACACATTTGTGCGTCTCGTTTGTTCGTTTCTGCGCTTTCTGAATCATATTCGTCGAGTACATACATACTGGTGATGTGGTTGCTCCTTTGCAGACTGCCCTGCATTGCCAACACACACGCTGCCACGGTTTACTGGCGGGGCACGTTCGTTTGAATTTATTAACTGGTTATAGTATTTTTCTCTTATAATAAAATAGTTTTAGCTCACTTATCAGTCGTTTTAATACCAGTCGAACATGCTTTAGCGGCATTATTTTCAGTCGTAGACATTGAATTGCTCGTCTGCAATGCAAACATGGGATGGGATTCCTCGTGTCCAGGATTGGGTATGGCTTCGGGGCTTGTTTAGATTGTAAATTTTTATAATCTGGATATTGTAGCACGTTTCGTTTATATTTAATAAATTTTATCCGATCATGGACTAACTAGGTTCAAAAGATCCATATCGTGATTTACAACAAAACTATGTAATTAGTTATTTTTTTTACCTACATTTAATGCTCTATGCATGCGTCTAAAAATTGATATGATAGAGAGAGAGTGAAAAAACTTGGAATTTGGAGGTGATCTAAACAAGGCCCGGATCACAAGGGAACGCCACGCTGACATCTTTCTCACAACAGCAAAAGGGCTGGGCTACCACTGTGCCAAGCTTAGTACTGCAGCAGCATGGAGAACAGCAAACGTCCCTGTGCGCCGCACAGCGTTTGCCGTCGGCTACAGCGCCGGCAGCGGCAGGCACGGCGCGCCGTGCAGCTTTCTCGATCGTTTCGTAGCTCCGCCTGCACCTCCGGCCCCGACGACCACGCCGCAGTCGGAGCCTCGGAGGCGGGCGCCGCATGGCCGACCGGCCCGCCACCAGGTGAAAAGAGGACAAAAAAAAGCACGAGATGGACCGTGAGCTCGTGAAAGTATCAGGGTTGGTTATCTACCCTGGGGCTGTTCGGCTGGCTGGCCGGTGGCTGGCTGGCTGGGCAGCCCCCTCACGAATCACTGTTCACGTGAACAGTGATTTCAGCTAGAACGATATTTTTTTTTCATGATAACGAGCTAGAACAGTATTTTAATTTATTTTTCAGTTCTGTCGAACAGGCTCCCTGTTGCTGAACCTGAAGCAGACACGTTAGCCGGCGAGCATGCAGACATTCAGTCGTCAGTGCGGGCCGCCGCAACTTTTGCTTGCTTGCTTGTGGATTGTGAATGAAAGAACCAAAAATTCCCAGACGAGTTTACTCAAATTGGATCGGGCTTTTGAGTGCCCTCCTCGTTCAGCAGCCCGTCAGGCCACGTAAAAGAGGCCGCCGCGAAATCTCCCGTGGGCCGAAAATCTACTAGGGTCCAGTCCACCATGGCCTTGGCCACTGTTAACATGCAGGCAGATCCAGTGTAGCCCATCTACCCTCTGCCTGCCAATTGCTAAGGAACTGCGAACGTTACAGAACCGTCAGTTTCATCAGTTCAGCCCATCTACCCTTTGCCTGCAGGGTGATCCGTGGGTTCGCTAAATCCACCGAACTTTTTTTTTTTCTTCTAAAATACAGTTCCACTCGACCTGTATTTTCTCATCGGTGTAATCCTTATCCACCAACTTACACACAACCTAAGGGTCTGTTTAGAATATGCTGGACAAAATACTTGCGGTCATGGCTCACCAACTCGCTCGACTTGGCTCAACTTATCTTAATTTTTTCATGAACTGAGCTGGAAGTCCAGCTCGCTGTTTTAACGACTCTCAAGCTGCTTGCAAGCTGAAACGAGCTTGGGCTAAGAGCCCATCTACGAAGCTGAAACAAGCTGTCTAGGATCCAAGAGGGATGGGAGGCCCAGCAAGCCCACCCTCCGTCCTCCCCCTTCGTCTTTCCACTTTCCACCAAAGTTTTAAATCTCCATTTATAGTCGCCGCTGCTATAGCCGAACCAAGAGGATGGGAGGCCCAGCAAGCCCACCTCCGTCCTTCCCCTTCATCTTTCCACTTTCCACCAAAGTTTTAAATCTCATTATAGTCTGCCCTTATAGCCAAGATAGTCACTAGAGATGGAAGAAGCTAAGAGATGCAGTTTTTAGCGCTAAGAAAAGCTGGGTGCTAATAGCGCCATTTAGCCGGCAATAGCCGCTAAACTGGCCTTCAGTGTAGCCGCTAAAGTGCAAATCCTGGACCAAGAAGCAAGCTAGCCCAACTGGACCAGAGACGAGGACCAATACGTAACCCTAGCTAGTCAGTAGTCACCCATCTCTCTCCAGTCTATCCAGTATCAAGCGCTCGCTCTCCGGTTCCACAGAAAAGTGGAGCGGCGGCGGCGGCGGCTTGTGCCCTTGGCGGCGTGCAAGGAGGCGAGCGGGCGATCAAGGTGGCGAAGTCGAGAGGAGAGACCAAGCGCGCAATGGCCAGCGGCGTGGAAGCGACCAATGACGGCGGCGGCAGCTTCGAAAGCGGAGAAACCGAATTCGCGGCGGTGGTGGCGACTTTGGAGGCGGTGGCGTGGAAGCACCGCAAGATGCAAAGACCAACCAAGCAACACCATGGCACAACAATCCGGCAAGCTTCTTCTTCCTTTCGGTGCTCACATAGTCATATCCTTCCTCTGCTTTCAAAGACTAATGGTGATGTTTCCATATTTTGGTAGGCTACGATGTACTCGAACCTATGATGTACTCCTATGAACCGATTATGAATCAAGAGTGAAATACACCGGGCGGCCCTTTAACTTGTCGGCTGTGCCAATCCGTCCACGAACTTGCAAACGCGGAAAATAGACCCCTGAACTTGTCAAGTTGTTCACCGCAGTTCATTTCCCATCCGTAGCGGCCTCCAGCGACGTGGCGATGCCAACTTAGCGGGGGCAAGCACGTGAGCCGCACGTTTCAACGGGCCTGCCATGCTCGCTTGCCGGTCGCGCAACACCCGCTCGCCCGCGTCGCTCGCTTTCCCGGCACCGCTGCGGCGCTCGCTTCATGAGCTCGTGTGTGCTTGCTTGCCATACGCTTGCCCACGGGCCATACACGGCGCATACCAGCCGATCGTTGGCGTGTGGGCACGCGGCGAGGGTTGTCGCCGCTGCCACTGGCGTACCAATGAAACAGCCGCCGCAGCCACGTGGGCACACAAGCAGGCGCCGCCACTGCGGACGTGCGTGCGAGGTAGGTAGGTGAGGGAGGGAGGTAGGGTGCGCTGCAGGCGGCGGCGGTAGGTGCATTAGGCACCTCGTTGGCCATGGCGGAGGTGCACGGCAATGACGGCGGCGGCGTCCGCGGCGTGGCAAAGACAGGCCAAGCTTCGGCATGGGACCTGCCGAGGTGCAAAGGGTAACCCCCACGGGCGTGGCCCACCCGCAGCAGGTCCGAGGCGGGTGGAGCGAGAGCTGGTGCATGCGACATGCCTATGGCGGTGGTGAATCGGCGGCAAGGGTGCCGTTCCTTGAACCTCTGCGAGGCCGAGATGGAGGGCATCGGTATGACCTAGAACAAAGCGAAATGGTGGTGGCTTAGTGAGGGAGAGAGCGGGCTGTGCACGAGCTCGAGCCACGGCAATGGTGGCGGTGGCGCAAAATCCGCCAAATTGAGTGATTACCTTGGTTGGTTTTGCAAGCAGCTGGCTCAAGGATGTTACTAGGGAGGTCAGGGAGCTATGGCTATGAGTAATCGAAGAAGGATGCAGCGAGGCCGATGAATTTTTGGATGGGGGCGGCGGAGGTCCGAGTGCAGCGAGTCACCGCGATGTGCCTAGCATGCCTGTGCTGCCCCTGCACGTGCTCGCCCCGTCCTCACAAGTGCTCGCCCCATACTCGTTGTGCTCGCACGCACGCACGCCCGTGCGGCGGCGGTGGCCCATCCGCGATCACCGCCCGCGTGGCTGTGCCGCGGAGGAGAACACACGGTGCCGGCGGGCGAAGTGGCGCAAAGACTGTGGGTCGGCCAAGTAGGGCTCCGGTGAACGCATGTCGGCGGCGAGCACGCGAAAGCGCGGAGCCAAGACTCAATGGGCGGCCGGCCAGGTGACGGAGGAGCGCCTGCGGTGCCGGCGCGGCGTGGCGGCCCCCGGCGGCGGCGGCGCGGCGGCTCCAGCAAGCGCATGCGCGCGGCAATGAGCTACACGAGCAACGGGCGAAGGCCAGGTGTCAGCGCGGCGAAGCGCATGCGATGCCAAGAAGCGAAGGCGGCAGCACGACGACCGCAACAATGCGGCGAGCGGGCTTATGCGCGACCGGCAAGCGGCGCGTGCGAGCCCATTGAAACGTCGCGGCTCCGTGCCCGTCGCGCCACCCAACCGCCACATCGCCTAGAGGCCGCGCCGGATGGGAAATGGACCTGCAGTGAACAACTTGACAAGTTCAGGGTCTATTTTCCGCGTTTGCAAGTTCGTGGACCGGATTGACACAGGCCGACTAATGCTTATCAACTTATACCAAGGTCATGTGTTTTTTTTACAAAAACAGCTAAATGGCTTAGCTGCAGCTATCTCCAGCTATAGCTACGCTTAGCTGCTGAGGAGGTCAGCAGCTAAGAGGCTTAGCCGGAGATTTAAAACCCTGCTTTCCACCCGTAGAAAAAAAGAGCGCCGCCAGCACTCCGCTCGGTGCTCATCCCCATCCAGCCTCCTCACCTCCACTCGGTGCTCGTCCAGCAACGCCGGCCGCCGCTCGCCGGCGTGGCGGCGAGGGCTTAGGGCCTGGATGCATGCACGCAACGGAGGCGCCGACGCCGCCTGCAGTCACCGGCCGCCATGGAGAGCGAAGATGAGATCTTGAGGACGTCTACGTCGACCCCACAGATCTGAAGATCGACCAATTCGATCCATCATCTGCGGATGACTGGATATATATATGCCCGCACGTGTATTTTGCTCTTCTGTTTGTATCGTTCCATGCGTGAGTGCTTCCATCAAACTCCACTTCTTCCATCTGGAGTTCATTGAAATAAACTCTTCTTTTCTCCAAAATGAGTTCGTTGTCGTATTTCTGAATGAGTTCACTGTCATATACGTAAAGTTTATTTTGAAAGAAACGGCAAGGGATTTGTAAAAGACAAATACAAAATGCCATAAGACGACTGCAAACCTCAGCACTTACGACAAGTGAACACAGCCACTGCCCGTGAAAGTATAGGGTTATCTATCCCCGTGTTGAACCTGAGCCAGATAGCATTAGGCATTAGCCGGTGAGCATGCAGACATCCAGTGGTCACCGGTCAGTGCAGGCCACAAGTCCACAACTTCTACTTGCTTGTGGATTGCAAAACAAACAAAAATGCCCAGCGGAGCACTAGACATTCGACTACTGGGTGGGGCAACTACTTTTTTTTTGAGGGAAGGGTAGGGCAACTACTAGATTGTGTTTCCGTGGAGCATGAGGATTGGAGCACCGAACAACACGAGTGCGTCGCGTCATTGGGCCGAAATGCAGTGATGACACAGATTTAGGAACTCCACAGATTTATGTACCGGCTAGCAAGACGGTCTCCAACAACCACTACCCAAAATATAAGACCTATCCTACGTTTAGGTAGCGCTACAGGTAAAAGGTTTAATATATATTTTTGTCTTCTCTAATAACAAGACAAAAAAAAAGAATCATTTCTACAAATAGGTCTATAGAAAAGAGGATACTAAAATTTGGATTATACCTCTCTTGACACCTAAAATAGGTCTTTCATATAGGTACTCTATTGTAGACTATAGATATTCTGTTGGAGACCTATTTTTGGTTTGGGTCTCCTGAGACAGCCTAAGCCGGGCTTTTGCGTGCTCGTCTGGTCTAGCAAATCAGCAGCCCGTCAGGCACCCCATTAGAATCTCTTGTGGGTCGGAAATCCTCTACGGTCCACCACGGCCTTGTCCACGGTCACTTCCTAACAGGCAGGCAAGCCCAGTATAGCCCATCTACCCTCTGCCTGCCAAGTGCCAACGCTCGCTGCCATCCCCACGTTGCAGAGCACCCGTTTCGTCAGTTCAGCCCATCTACCGTTTGCCTGATGGATGACCCGTGCATCCACCACTGGGTGGAATGAACTTAGGGCATGTTTTCCAATATTTTTTTTATCTTTGTTTTTCCATATCTTTTAGCTCCGCTCCATGTTGTTCAGTCAAAATAGGTGTAGCTGTAAAAAAAACTCTGTTTTAGAAAAAAGGTGAAGTTAAGAGAGCGTCTAATGGGGTGCTAAAAAAAACTATAGGTTTTCTGTGAAGTTGCTCTACGATGAAGTTTGTGAAATATTGTTTGTAGAGCAGTCACAAACAGACCGTACCCTTAAACCGCGTGAGTCAGAAGAAAATTCAGTGGACACAGCGTCTTGTTCATCTCCCGTGCGACCCCTGGCTATGGCTGGCTGCCACTGCCACGCATAGTACTCCTGCAGCATGGAGAACAGCAAACGTCCCTGCGCCGCACAGCGGGTGCCGTCGGCTACAGCGCCGGCAGGCACGGCGGGCCATGCATCATCTTTGTCGATCATTTCGTAGCTCCACCCTCCGGCCTCGATGACCGCGCCGCATGGCCGGCCGGCTTGCCACCACCCGCCACCAGCCCACCAGGCGAGGACAAAAGACTGAAAAGAGCACGAGATGGACCGTGAGCTCGTCAAAGTATAGGGCTGGTTATCTAGCCCGTTGCTGAACCTGAACCAGACCGCATTAGCCGGCGAGCCTGCAGACATCCAGCTTTGAGTAAACTTTTGCTTGCTCGCTCGTGGATTGCGAAAGAAAAAAAAAATGCCCAGCGGAGTTTACTGACCTTGGATCGGGCTTTTGAGTGCTCGCCTGGTTCAGTCCCAGGCCACGTCAAAGAGGCCCCCGCGAAATCTCCCGTGGGCCGAAAATCCACTACGGTCCAGCCCACCATGGCCTTGGCCACGGCCCAGGGTCCCTTCCTATTCCTAAAAAAAAGGAAGGCAGGCAGCTCCAGTATATAGCCCATCTAGCCTCTGCCTGCCAAGTTGCTAACGTTGCAGACCATCAGTTTCATCAGTTCAGCCCATCTACCACCCTTTGCCTGCTGGTTGATCCCTGTATCCACTGAATTGAACGACTTTAGCATCTCCGGCGCAGTTCCCCAATCCAACCTCTCGTTCTCGTAATACTGTCATATTGTGGGAGATAGATCATTTTCCGTGCTCCAACAGTCCCCCACTAATTATTTTTCATACTGCAATAGTCCCTAAATAACTCTTCCTTTTTTGGTGCCCATCACCCATCTCCCCTCAAATCAAGGGGGAGTTGTATCTCCCCCAATATGCTGCTAGCCGGAGGTTCTGCTGGCCGGAGATGTCAAGCTCGCTTGTCGCGACCCACTGGCTCCAGCGGACTGCGATCCGGACGCCCGTGCTCACCGGCTCAGGCGATGGGGATGGAGATGCAGCGGCGGTAGATGTGTGCAAACACTTCTTTTGGGACGGAGGCAGTATGTTGCATTATCCATTAGTAAAGATTAATCATTACAATAGTTGGTGTTTGCAAACTAAGCAATACTATACACATGCAAAACCCAGAGGTAACACAAGGCATAAGGTAAAACATCTAGGTAAATCCTTAGAGTATGTTAAGTTATGCACATGCGCATGAAAAGAAAATTATAAAATTGTTAGCAATTAACGAGGAGTTTTTCTTAGGGTTTTTAAGTTATATACATGCAAATGAAAAGATGATTATAAAGTTATTAGTTAATAATGAGTTCTATGTTATATACTTGCCTTCATTACTTGTTTACTCTATATGCAACTACTCAGAGGCACTACTACAGAAATCTTAATGGTGGCGAGCAAAAAGGGTTAATGGAGGCGGGCATTGCAACCGCCTCCAATCAAAGGTCACGGTTAATCGTGACTTTACGAAGGTAGTTCAAATGCCCGCCTCGGCAAATCAAATTAAGAAAAAAAAGCCCAAAGCCCAGACCTAACCGGGCCAGGATCTGGGCCGCCGCCGGGGGAGAAGGCCCCGCCCCGCGCGCCGCCACAGCCGGGGTTGCTCGATCCACCACCGGATCTGCCGCTCCTCCCTCCGCCATCGCCGAAGGTGGACAGGGGCAGATCCGCTGCCACCGTGACCCGATCCACTCTAGCCACGTCTCGATCCGCCGCCACCGCGACCCGATCCGTCCCTGCCGCAACTGGATCCGGCACCGCGATGGCCCGATCTGCGCCCGCTGCGACTCGATCCGCCGTGCCCTGATCCATGCTAAGTGGCAGGGAAGAATGGGGACGGCATCGGATTCGCCGGTTGTGGAGGTGCTCCGGCTCGCCGGCGGTGGGGGAAGGACAAATCCGTGCTCGGAGGTGCTGGATCCGCCGCCGCCGCCGGGATAGGGAGGGGGTGCCGCCGGGAGGAGAAGAGGATGGGGCGCCGTCGGGATGGGGAGGGGGCACCGTCGGGAGGAGAAGAGGAGGGGTGCCGCCGGCAGAGGAGGGGAGAGGGGCGGCGTGGGATGGGGAGGGGAGGGAGGGAGCGGGCATGAGAACCGCACGCGCCTCTGCGCCCTGTGAGAGACAAGAGAGAGACAATTGGGATGATTTCGCCCCCAAACTCTAACTCAACTATATACTCCCTCCGGTTCTATAAAGCAAGTTGTTTTGGACATCGACACGGTCTCTAAGAAACGACTTTGACTGCAACTTTTTGCTATAAAATATTTATAAAATATAGTCAATATATACTTTTATGAAACTACATTTCGAGATGAATCTACTTACATCACTTTCATATTTTCAAACTCAACCCAAAAGAAGTTATTTGTAGTCAAAGTTTAAAATGTTTGACTTAAGACAATCTCAAAATGACTTGCTTTAGAGAACCGGAGGGAGTATATATGAACCCCAGGTAACGGGCCTTCTGGGATTCTTTGGGCCTAGGCATTTTTAGGAGGTGGGCCTTATAGTGTGCCCGCCTCCGGAAATCGATTTATGGAGGCGGGCACCTTAAGACGACCGCCTCCGAAAATATGCTATTTTTGGAGGCGGTTGTCTTAAGACGTCCGCCTCTGTAAATCGATTTTCCGAGGCGGACAAAAGTGACCGCCTCGGTAAATAGAAAATGTCCGCCTCTGTTAATCGCAAGCATTAACCACGGCGGTTGGATTTTGTGGCCGCCTCCGTTATTAAAAGGGTACTGTCTTGCAAAATCATTTGCGTAGTAGTGAGGGTCTCTATTCTATATCTTCTGCCCTACTTCAACTATCGATCTCTAGCACTAATAGCAGCTCTCATTCCACCCCGCATGTCGTAGTAACCAATCAATTCTACAATCAACAATTTGTAGAGATAGTTGTCTTTGGGCCCGTCTCTACATATCGACCGTAGAGTAAGCCAGTTTTCAGCCTGCCTCTAGAAATCAATTTCTAGAGACGAACAAATAGAGGTGGACCGAGCAGCTACATCAAGCTTCTCTGTAGTAGTGTCCCTCTATAGCATATCATCGTGTCAGCTTGACTAGGTAAATCAGTAGAGGACGACAAGCCTGCGACACGCGGGCTAAAGAGAGGAGTATCAAAAGCAAGACTCTAGGGACGGGCACATAGGGACAAGAGGCCTGTTTAATATTATATATATACATAATAATAATTTAAGAATGGTAAATTTCTTTCTTCCATCTTTCACTCTCTCCACTGTTCGTTCATCACTTACTCATCTTCATTCTTCCAGCCTTTGGTCCATTGCCCCTCAATTTCATTCTTCTTGCTTTGTGGTTGGAGCTAAAAAAAACTTTGTTGTCGTCATACCACACGTGTCATGGTCTGGGCGCCTGGGTGGTCTTTCGCCTTTCTTAAACTCAAAACAGGCGCATATAATAATCACATTTTTAAGTTGAGTCGATATTCACTCAATTTTCCGTATGAGTGTTTAATCCCTTATTGCACCAATATTTATTATGGGTCTTAAAATTTATTTGATTTATATGGTTGGGTCGAGCCTAATTAAATCAGACAAAAATAGCTAACTCACGGGCAAGCACCGCATAGTAGATTGTACGAAGTGATTCTTCTTTCCACCTTTTTTACTTTTCAATTCAAAAAGTGCCCTCATACCCTCTATATCGTGTACGTGAGCCGAACTTATAACATGCTCATATAAGTTGGAACAACCTAAATAAAGTCAGTGTACTGCAAGTTAGCTTTACAAAACTGTGGAGCTAAATATTATCGATCGGATTCTAATAAGACAGTAACACAGTCAAACACGAGTGACCCGTAACGATTCCCATCCGCAATAAGATTACGATTAGTTCAGAGTTTCATAGAGCTTCCAATTTCTGATCCGAGACTGTTTAAAGTCCAAGGGCGCGAAAAACACCTTCACTATAGGACGATTAGTTCAGAGTTTCATACGACTTGCAATTTCTGATCGGAGACTGTTTAAACTCCGAAGGTAACAACTAATTAATAAAGTACCTTAATAATAACTATATATAAAACTGAATTGATTGTAAGTAGTGAATATAGTAGACCGATTTGATCGATCAGCGTCACATACCAATGTTACGCAAGTTATTCTGCTGGCTTGCCGAATCCATGCACGCGGCGTCTCTTCCATCGCCGGCAGAAGAAGTCCCAGAACAACCTCGAGATGTGGATGTCATTGTCATGGACACGTGGGCATCGCTACCGGCCGACGTTCTCCTCGAGATCTTCCTCAACCTTCGTCTTCTGCTGCGCCGGCGTCTGCAAGCCATGGCGGCGCGCCATCGTGGACAACGCGTCGATACTCGGGTTTCACCTCCTCCTCGGCGTCTTCCACAACAGCAGATGCGCAGCGTGCCTGCGGCGAACGCCGCCGGGGCCGTTCCAGTCGGTACTCCCAAGGAAAGACATTGGTGGCGACGACAAGACTGCCGCCGCGCACTCCTTGATACCGTCCCGGTCCGGCAGCGGCGGCGTTTACGGAGGTTTGTACAGGGAGCTGCTGTGCTCCCGCGACGGGTTCATCCTGCTCATGGCAAGGAGCGGCCGCCATTACCGTAACCGGAGCCTTTGCTTGTGCAACCGCCCCATCACCGGAGACTGCACGTTCCTGCGCCCGGCCGACACAGGCAGGCGTTCCTCGTACGTCTTGCTCACCGGCTACGGCCACGGCGACGACCTCTCGCTATCTGGATCTGCAGGTACCGGATACGACCTGGTGGCACGGATACTCGCCGTGCAGACAAGAGCGAGATACGACAACCTTGAGTTCGTCTTCAAGTTCAAGGCGGCGCAAGCACTGAGGTACCAGGTCTTCGCCGCATCCGGCGACGGCGACGGTAAGTGGGGGCCAGTAAAGGGTTCTGTCGGGGAGGTGGAGGAGGGTCTCTGTGTGTGGATGCGTGGCCGGAGCACGGTGGTCTGCCTGGACGACGTCGTGCACTGGCTAGCCGGGCCTGCGCCTAACATCACATGTGTGCTCGCCCTCGACGTGCGCACTGGCCGGACGTGGACAACGAAGCTGCCGAAGAAGTGCCATTTTTGCATTCGTAGTCCCGCCGAACTGATCCTGGCAACGTCCGACGACGGCCGGCTGTCTCTGATACAGTCGTTTTGGGGCCCCAAGATCAAGGTGTGGGTGCTGACCGGTGACGCCGGATGGACGCTGCAGCAGACGATAGCAATTGGGAGCCGACGCGTGGCCGGCGCATCGTTGGAGTCAAAACAGGAGTTCCTCATCGACCTCGGGAGCGGTTCGGGCCCACCTGTCAGGTGCATCGGCAACTACAAGGGACTTGACTGTTGGCCGTACGAGATTGATAGCTCGTCGACTTACATCTCAATAAGAATGTAACCAGTGGCGGAGGACGAAAAAAATTTGAGGTAGGGCAAAGTCGAGGACATAAATAGTAAAGTAATATCTCTCAAAATGGTTCACTAGTCGTAGTGACAGTAAAGCGCAAAATATATAATTAAAAGCATTTAGGATAAATAGAATTATAAAAAAAAAGAGTGTCAGAGAGTTGGAAGACTTACTGTAACGACGCCGAATTTGCGAACTGATCCGCTCATGCGCAAGCAGCGCAGCTAACTGGCGAACGCGGTCGCCGGTCGGGCGGGACAGCCGAACGCGAACTGGCGCGTCGCCGAGTCGCGATGGAAATTTGGAGCGGCCGGCGGCGGAAGGCAATGCGTCGTCGTTGCAGCTCTGGAAAACGAACAGGCTAGCAGCTAGCTAAAGTGCGCAGTCCCAGTCCAATATGCTGTGCGGCCCACATGCCACAAGCCCACAGGGCAAGCGTGAAGCACTAAAGCGTCAACTTGCGGTGGGGATCCACAGCGGATCCGAGCGCCCTACCTTGCCCTACCGGGTCCTCCGCCCCTGCCCGCCCGGTGGGTGCTGTTCTGGCTGGTTTCTCGGATCACCTCACTGTTGGATCGAGATGTATCACCTAGGGTAGATCTAGCGGGTGCAACATGAACTCATGTAGAAAGGGAGGTAGAGTGTTAGGTACAGACCGTCGGAGGGATTGGAGGAGGAGCTGCCGGTCATCACAGATTCGGCAGTGAAGTCTGCACACGGGCAGCGACGGTCGGGGAAGCACGGAGGCGGCGTGGCTGTGGCGCTTCCCGTCACTGGCTGCGCCAATCACTGGATCGGGTTTGGGGTTTGTCGGTGGGGAGCTCGGCTCAGGCGAACCTCGTGTTTCGAGTCGTCAGCCCCCACCTCTCTTTATAGCGCAAGGTGACGGGGGCCCTCCAACCATAGATGGGCTGGGCGCCCCCAATCAGGGCGCGAGTCAAGGCCCAAGAAAGCCGTTGGGCCTTCTGTGGTTAGGAGATCATTCTAACATTCTCCCCCTTGATCTCAACATTTACTTTAATCTTTAAACTTTGACTTTAACACTTTTCACTTTACTCATTCCATCACCGATAAGTGCATAGAGCATGTTTTATCGTCATGGTCAATCGCCGTTAGATTTGACAGCTACAATACACATATTTGATCTGAAACAGTTACTTTAACTTTTGGGCCCTTTATAGTCCAGGAGTCATAGGCTTTCCCTTAAACCCATGCCGACTACATGTTCTCTGAACACGTTGGGTGGTAAGCCTTTTGTAAGCGGATCCGCGAGCATCTTCTTAGTACATATATGCTCAAGATTTATAATTTGATCCCCGACTTTATCCTTCACAACATAATACTTTATGCCAATGTGTTTGACAGCACCACTTGACCTATTGTTGTGAGCGTACTGTACTGCTGGATTATTATCGCAGTATAACTTTAGTGGTTTATGTATGCTGTCGACCACCTTCAAACTGGGTATGAACTTCTTTAGCCAGTTCACCTGCCCTGTTGCCTCATAACATGCTACAAACTCGGCATACATTGTGGACGATGCAGTGACGGTTTGTTTTGAGCTTTTCCATGAAATGGCTTCTCCTGCGAGAGTGAACACATATCCTGACGTTGATTTTCTATCATCTCCCGCATAATCAGAATCTGAATACCCCACTATTTAGAGAGAATCTGATTTTCTATATGTCAACATAAGGCCTTTCGTACCTTGCAAATATCGCAAGACTTTCTTTACCAATTTTCAGTGTTCAATCCCTGGATTACTTTGAAATCTGCCAAGCAACCCGGTAACAAAAGCTAAGTCAGGGCGCGTACACACTTGAGCATACTATAGGCTTCCGACAGCAGAAGCATATGGAACCACTTTCATTTGATCGAGCTCGTATTGGTTCCTAGGGCATTGAAAATCCCCATATCTGTCGCCCTTGACTTGGGTGCAGGTGAGGCACTACATTTATGCATACTGAATTTCTTTAAAACTTTTTCTATGTATGCATTTTGTGACAGTCCCAATACCCCTTTACATATATCTCAGTGAATTTCTATGCCCAAAACAAAGGATGCTTCACCAAGATCTTTCATGTCAAATTTTGAGGGTAAAAACTTCTTTGTCTCCAGTAGTAGACTGACACACTACTAGCAAGTAAGATATCGTCCACATACATGATTATGAAGATATACTTTCCATTCTTAAACTTTACATAAATACAATTGTCCTCAACATTTTCTTTAAACCCAGAATTCCTTATTGTTTTGTCAAACTTCAAGTACCACTGTCTTGAAGTTTGCTTTAACCCATAAATCGATTTCTTTAGGCGGCATCCCATTCGTTCTTTTCCTTCCATGACAAAACCTTTCGGTTGTGCCATGTAAACATTCTCCTCCAAATCCCCATTGAGGAATGCCGTTTTTACATCCGTCTGATGTAACTCTAAATCGTAGTGTGCCACTAATGCCATTATAATTATGAAGGAATCCTTACATGAAACTAGAGAAAATGTCTCATTGTAATCAATCCCTTCTCTTTGCGTGAAACCTTTTGCCACAAGTCACCTTTAAACCTTTTAATATTCCCTTGTGAGTCATATTTTGTCATGTAGACCCATTTACAGCCTACTGTCTTGGCTCCTTTAGGAACATGTTCTAAGTCCTAAACTTTATTGGTACTCATTGACTTTATTTCATCTTCCATGGCCTCAAGCCATTTTGATGAATTATCGCTTCTCATGGCTTCTTCAAATCAAGTGGGATCACCCTCCATTTGAAATTCTTCAGTGTTATACACCTCATAATCATTAGGAATAGCTGATCTTCTAACTCTTTGAGACCTTCTCGGGGCCTTCACATTTGGCACATCTTCTATTTGAGGCTGTTGTTGCTCCCCCTCATCTGTGACATCATTTTCTATAGGATCCTGAGGAACAGGTCCCTCATCATCATTCATTTGCGCCACAGGAGAACTGACAACTGGTGTTGGCACTACAGTGTCCTGCACTGTTGGTGCAACAAGAACAGGTAGTTCAAAGAATGGTTCCTAAATCATCAGAGTGGGCACACATACCTGCTTCTCCTCAAGATCAATTTTCTGAGCTACCATGCTCTCCCTCATCATTTTATTCTCTAAGAAAATAGCATGTCTCATTTCTATAAACTTTGTATATCTGTCTGGACAGTAGAAACGAAAACCTTTTGACTTTTCAGGGTAGCCAATAAAATGGCAACTTACTGTTTTGGGATCTAGCTTTCTAATATTTGGGTTGAACACTTTAGCCTCAGCAGGACTCCTCCACACACGTAAGTGTTTTAGTGAGGGTACTCTTCCTGTCCACAACTCATACGGTGTTTTGGGCACCGACTTACTTGGTACTCTATTGAGAATATGAATGGCGGTTTTTAACGCCTCTATCCTTAGACTCAATGGTAAGTTAGAGTAGCTCATCATGCTTGAAAGCATCTAGACCCCTAGATGGGTTTCGGTGATTAATGACAATACAAGATTACTATGACTAACGTGTGTTTTGCAGAGGCAATTAAGTTAGGTCATGGTAATGGAGATTGATTGGGCAATCATGGTTGTCATGCCCCTACGATGAAAATCGTTTCGGTTTTCAAAGGATGGACGACAAGGTTAAGGATGGACTAGTTCTAAGTATCGATTGGAGTTGGAGAGACACTTAGAGTAGTTTAGGACTTTGTTTTTCCTTTGGCCGTACTATTAAGGGGGGTATGCACGGGTAGCTTGACCTAGGTGAGTCTAGTGAGTTAGGTGTGGTGCACACTTGTTAAAACTAGCACTAGGTAGCTCCAAAATAGCCCTTAGATCCAATGGAGCAAACTTCATTCACAAATGATCAAGAGTTGAAAGTGAATGGAGGGTCAAATACTGATCGGACGCTGGCTCCGGTTTGACTGGACGCTGGCTCAGGGTCCGGTCAGTTCATTTGACCAAGGAGAATGCGTCTGGCGCGACCGGACGCTGAGAGATGAAGTGACCGGACGCTGAGGGCCAGCGTCCGGTAGACTCCAGTAAGGTTCCAGAGAGGGAAAATCACGACCGGACGCGTCCGGTCAGTGCTGACCGGACGCTGGCCAGCATCTAGTCACACTATAATCACTGGAGTTCAGGGTGTACTGACTGGAGCGTCCGGTCAACATGACCGGAGCGTCCGGTCACCCCGCAGAGGCACATAACGGTTCGTTTTTCAGCCCATGTTATAAATACCACCTCCACTCGTGTGTGGGGGTACTTTTGCTCATTTCAACTGCTGAGAAACATGTTTGTGAGTGCCAAGAAAAGCAAGGTCCTAGTGAGGTGATTGAGATTTGAGAATCCCAAAGAGAGCCCTCATTAGTGAGATCAAGAGTAGCAAAGTGTGCATCCACCCTTCTCATTAGGCTTGTCGTGGTCAAGTGAGAGTTCGTGCTTGTTACTCTTGGTGATCGCCATCACCTAGACGGCTTGGTGGTGATTGGGATATTGGTGATCATCCGGAGAGCTTGTGGATGACCCAACTCAAGTTGTGAGCGGTTGTGGGTGATTCACCGCGATGGAGTGTCGAAGAATCAACCCGTAGAGAGCACTTGATCCTTGCGCGGATCAAGGGGGAGCTACACCCTTGCGCAGGTGCTCCAACGAGGACTAGTGGGGAGTGGCGACTCTTCGATACCTCGGCAAAACATCGCCGCGTTTCCTCTCCTCTCTTTACTTTGAGCATTTACTTTGAGCAATTCAATTTTTGTCATTTACATTCATAGAATTTCCATGCTAGAGTAGGATTGGAACTTAGGTTGCTAAACTTTTGTGCGTTAGTTCAATAGAAACACTTTCTAGGCACAAGGGGTTAATTGGACTAACCGTAGGACTTAATTATTGCGAAAAAATTTAGAATTAGCCCAATTCATCCCCCTTCTTGGGCATCTTGACCCTTTCAATTGATATCGGAGCCTTGTGCTCACGTATTTAGGCTTAACCGCCTAGAGAAAGATGTCTCACGGGGATGGACCTCCTCCTATCTTTGAGGGGGACGATTTTCCTTATTGGAAAATTCGTATGGAGGCGTACTTAGAAGCTCTAGATGTTGGAATACTTAGAGCCACCTCACAAGGCTTCCCAAAACCTAAGGATGCTACACATTTACAAGGCGATGAGGTAAATTACAAAAAATAGAATGCAAAGGCTCAAAACACCATCTTTAGAGGCCTTTGCAAAGATGTGTTCAATCGGGTGAGGAACCACAAAGACGCCCATGCACTATGGTCGGATGTTTGTGCGCTCCATGAGGGAACATAGAGTGAGCGTGAGGAACGCTATCATCTTGTCATGAAAAAGCTCAACTCTTTTGAAATGCTTCCTAAAGAATGTGCTAATAAAATGTATTCACGTTTGAATGTTCTTGTAGAGAAAGTCATTGGGTTTGGACTCACTCAAATGCAACCATCCGATGTTGTAAGAAAGATCTTGGGTGTCCTCCCCATTGACAAATATGGGCATATTGTGACCGTGCTACATGAAGGTGATCTTTCCACCGCTACACCGACACAAATATTGGGAAAGATCAATGCTCATGAGATGTACATGCACATCACACCTCAAGATGGCTCATCCTCTACAAAGAAGAAAGAAAAAGACTTAGCATTCAAGGCTAGCCAAGAGAAGGGCAAAGCAAGACTTGAGTATGAGAGCTGAAGTGATGATAAAGTCGATGATGAAAGTCTTGTTCTCATGGTAAAGAAAAACACCAAGATGCTAAAGAAGCTCAACAAGAGTGGCATCAAGTTCGATGGCAAGAAGAAGAAGTTCTTCACAAGCTCAAGAAGAAAGCCAATCTTCGAGATGGATTGCTACAATTGTGGTGAACTTGGTCATCTAGCTCACCAATGCACAGAGCCCAAGAAAGACAAGTTCAAGAACAAGAACATGGGCAAGAAAGATGACTCAAGTGATGAAGATGAGAAGAAGAAAGACAAGCCATACAAGAAGAGAGATGGTAAGAAGAAGGACTTCCACAAGAAGAAGAAGAGTGGAAAGGCATACATCATCGGTGATTGGCTCACGGACATTGATTCGTCTAGTGGATCATCCGATGATGATAGTGATAATGAGAAGGTGGCCGCCATTGTTATTGATTCCTCGTCATCTTCACCGCCACCACCGCCATCATCCTCTACACACCTATGTCTTATGGCCAAGGGTGAACGCAAGGTATCAAATGATGATGATAGTAATGGTGATGAACATGCTAGTAATGATGATAGTGATAGTGATGATGATGAATATGAATCACCTACTTATGATGATCTTGCTAGATTGCTAAAATAATACACTAAGATCATTATAAAGACTAGAGCTAAGAATGAAAAGCTTGAGGCTAAAAATGATGCACTTTTATCAAAATGTGATATAGCGAAAAAGGCTAGTGTTGAGCTTAGAGAAGCAAATGATGCTATGTCATCCAAACTCAAGGAGCTCAAATCTTCTAAGAAAGAGCTTAAAGATAAACATGACAAACTTGAGTGGGTGCACAAAGAGCTCATCACTAGCCACAACAAGCTAAAAGAAGAATATATAACTCTTAAGATTAACCATGATAGTCTTGTCATTGCTCAAGAATTTATATCCAATGAGCCACATGATGCTACTAACCTTGTTGTTAAGATTGATATAGCTACATCATGTGATGATTTAATTGATGAGAGCATTGAGCAAGGATCTAGTGGCAAAGGCAAGCAAGTGGTTGAGTGCAATGACTATGATGAGTATGTCAAGCTCAAGCAAGATAATGCAAAGCTCAAGAAAGATCTTGAAGAAATCAAAAGCCACAACACTATTGTGCTAGAAACTCTTGATCATGATAGTGAGTTGATGCTTGAGAATGAGAAGCTCAAAGAACAAAACAAGAAGCTCAAGGAAGAGAAGAACAACGATGCTCTCAAGGAAGAAAACAAGAAGCTTAAGTTAGAGAAAGAGCATCTCAAGATTGGATTGAGCAAGTTCACTAGAGGCAAGTATGTTCAAAGTGAGCTTCTAATGAACACCGTCATGAAGATGGATAGAAGTGGCATTGGATACATGGCAAACAAAGAGAAGAAGGCTCAAGCTCAACATCAACAAAAGCCAAAGCCAAAAAAGTGTTTTGAGTGTGGACAAGAAGGCCACTTTGCTCATGAGTGTCAAACTCCACCACCACAACCCTTGCCCAAGCATGCTAGACCTTTTGCCTTCAATGCTCACTACATGCTTCGAAAGGATTCTAGTGGGAAAATGAAAGTCATGTTCTTAGGACCTCCCAACAAGAATAGGCCTAAGAAAATTTGGGTTGCAAAGTCACTTGTTGAGAAGGTGAAGGGCCCTCAACAAATTTGGGTTCCTAAAGCTTGATCTCTTGTGTGTAGGTGAACTACAAGACCGGTGGAAGTCATTGGGTTATTGATAGTGGTTGCACACAACATATGACCGGTGATCCTCGTATGTTCATCTCACTAGATGAAGAAGTTGATGGACAAGAAAGAATTACATTTGGAGATAACTCAAAGTGGAAGGTTAAAGGATTGTGCAAAGTGGCTATATCAAATGTTCATTCAATCTCCAATGTGCTATATGTTGCTTCATTGAGCTTCAACTTGCTATCCGTTGGGCAATTGTGTGATCTTGGCTTCCAATGCTTGTTTACCGAGAAGTAAGTTGTTGTATCTAAGAAGGATGATGATCAAGTGATATTCAAAGGATTTAGATACAACAACCTATATCTAGTGGACTTCACCTCCGAAGATGCAAATTTGAAGACTTGCCTATTCACCAAAACAACACTTGGGTGGCTATGGCATAGAAGACTTGCTCATTTGGGATGAGCTCACTCAAGAAGCTAATGAAGAATGATTTGGTGAGAGGGTTGAAGGATGTGAAGTTTGAGAAGGACAAGCTTTGTAGTGCATGTCAAGCCGGCAAGCAAGTTACAAATATTCATCCAACCAAAGATTTCATGTCAACCACAAGAGTGCTAGAACTCCTTCACATGGATTTATTTGGACCAACAACTTACAAGAGTTTGAGAGGAAATCTTTATTGTCTTGTGATTGTTGATGACTATTCAAGGTATACATGGGTATTCTTCCTTCATGACAAATCCGAAGTTGCATCTTGCTTCAAGAAGTTTGCCAAGAGAGCTCAAAATGAATTTGAAGTGAAGCTCAAGAAGATAAGAAGTGACAATGGCAAGGAATTTGACAACACAAACATAGAAGACTATTGTGATGAAGTTGGAATCAAACATGAGGTCTCCGCAACATATACTCCTCAACAAAATGGTGTAGTTGAAAAAAAGAATCGGACATTGATCACTCTTGCAAGAACAATGCTTGATGAGTACAACACCCCCGAAGCTCTATGGGCAGAAGCAATCAACACCGCATGCTATGCATCAAACCGCCTATTTCTTCAAAAGTTCTTTGGCAAGTCACCTTATGAGTTGCTCAATGGGAAGAAGCCGGACGTCTCCTTTTTTAGGGTGTTTGGTTGCAAATGCTACATCTACAAGAAGCGGCAACACCTAGGGAAGTTTCAAAGACGTTGTGATATTGGTTTTCTTGTTGGTTACTCATCAAAGTCCAAAGCATATAGAGTATTTAATCATGCCACCGGCTTGGTTGAAGAAACATATGATGTGGAATTTGATGAATCTAATGGCTCCCAAGGAGCACATGAGAATCTTGATGATGTAGGTGATGAACCATTGAGGGAGGCTATGAAGAACATTTCGGTTGGAGACATCAAGAGCCTAAAGATGATGTACAAGTGATTGATCCACCTTCTTCATCAAGTATGCCACAAGATGGTGAAAAAGATGGGAGAGTAGAAAATGAAGATACTCATGTCTCCCATGAACAAATGGTGGTACAAGCATAAGATGTTGATGCTCCACAACCTCCTCCTCAAGTGATCAATAGAAGAAATACACCTCTACTACAAGATCATCCACAAGATCTCATCATAGGGAGTCCATCAAAGGGTGTAATGACTTGCTCACAAAAACTTGCTTCATTTATTGCTCATCACTCTTTTGTCTCTTGCTTTGAGCCTACTAAGGTAGAAGAAGCTCTTCAAGATCCGGATTGGATAAATGCTATGCATGAAGAGTTGAACAAGTTCACCGTCAATGAAGTTTGGACTCTTGAAGAGCGGCCAAAAGGTGCAAGAGTCATTAGAACAAAGTGGGTGTTCCGAAACAAGCAAGATGATCAAGGTGTTGTTGTGAGGAAGCTTGTCTAACATGGTTAAGATAACCGCCAAAAAGCGTGTGAAGAAACTTAACCTTGGATCAAACTTGACAAGCAACTAGATTTACTTACAAGTATTGCATATGCATGAATGTTGTTTTGTCTTTTATCTTAATTTGCCCTTTATTGCCTATTTTCTTAAAAAGGATTATAGCCTAAGGCAAAATATTTTGAAAAACTTGAGGGTTTGAGAGAGGTCACTCATATCAGTCCCAATTGGTGTTTATTTGGATCTTATTCAAGTTGGGACTTGATTGGGAACATGCAACACGAAGATCTTTGAAGATTTGCTGGAAAAAGAGTGACCGGACGCTGCACCGGACTCTAACGTCTAGCGTCCGGTCAGTTCACAGGTGGTGAACGTGCTGCGAAGGAGTGACCGGACCCTGCCCTTCAGCGTCCGGTCAGAAGGCGTCTCAGCGTCCGGTCGTGTGGAGAAGACAAAGGCTGAGTTGATCGGACTCTGGCTGCGTCCGGTCGGTGTCCATCGGACGCGTCCGGTCGCGATTCCAAAGGATTTGGACCTCTCTGGAATCGACTGGACGCTGGGTGGTAGCGTCCAGTCGCTACCACCAGAGCGTCCGGTCAGTAGGAAACATACGGGATTCAATCTCTTATCTTGGTTTCCTTTTCAATCTCGGTCGGGGTCATCATTTAACCGCAGAGCCGCCCGTAACCCTGACCTAACTCGCCTCCGTACCGACATCGCTAGGGTTTGTGACCTAGCTGCCGCCGCAGCCGCATCCATGCAGTGCTCCATGCTCCCAAGCACCACCACACCCGCGCCCTTGCCTCCCACGCCGTCGAGCTCACCAGTACCGCCCGCGCACCACCGCGCCATCCACGCTCGCGCCAGCAGCATGCCCATGCCGCCATACTGCCTAGCTCCACGCCACCGCACAGCTTCGTCCTCCTGCGCTAGAGCTACTGGAGCCACCACCTAGCTCTAGTACCGCCACCGTGCCCTAGCTCCAGTGTTGCTTCCCTTGCTATTTCATCGCATTGCTTTGCTGATTCTCAAAATCATTGCGAACCCTAATCTTCGATTGCCGACCCGGTGGTCCCCCGATCCTTTCCTCATCTCGTTGTTTCACCGGTTCGTCAGGTAGCAAGCCCGTCGTTTCAATTTTGTACCTAATTGCTTGCTTTCTTAGGGTTTTGTATCTTTAGATGAATAATTAAAATTATTTGTATATCCTATCTATTCCATCGTGCAACGAGTCGGTGCCGTTGAGGTGTCAGTGGCAGTTGTCAGTTAACTCGGGGCCAAGCTCGCGAGTATGGATCGAGGCCAAGCCTCAGAAGTGACAGATTGACAGTTGATCTTTGTCAGCGGCAGTTTTTCTCTTCAGATTCATCAGATGGCTCGCACAAAGAATGTAGGTGGTGGTCCCGGTGATGAGGATCGGAGGCCCCCGCCTTGCCAGCCTGTAGATCCTAAAGGCAAGGCGACGAAGAAGCTAGCAACCTAGATGCGCAAATATCTAGATGCAGAGACAGCGAGAGTAGCTGTAGTTGCTGAGGCCACAGAGCGTGCCGAGAGAGGAGGTGCTCGCAGTGGAGTTATTATTGCAGATCAGCTTTCACTAGAAGCAAGGGCTGGAATCGAGCAGGTTGAGCGCCTTCATGGTGGTCTACCTGGGACTATCATGATTGCAGGATGGCATCATGCTATTGATGAGGGTCAGCCTCAGGGGGAGTCATAGCAGTAGGCACCGCCAGCAGAGCAGGCTCAATAGGCAGGGCAAGTAGAGGAGACAGAGCAGGTACCACAATCATAGTTATGCCGCTCTAGTCGTACCCGTGTTCCAGTTACACCGAGGCCAGACACACAGAGGAGGGGTTCTCGTCCACCGCCTAGACCACAGGGTCCGCCTCCAGTGACCCATCTTGACTTGAGGGTCACAACGTCCAAACAGGTGTAGCAGCTGAGGTTCGTGGACTTTGAGGTGTGGTTTCCTCCGAGGAGGGATGAGAGAGCTTCAGAGGGTTTTTACACTCCATTGCAGGAAGACTTCTACAATGCCTATCTCAACAGTGGGGCAGTTTTTAGATCTCAGAGAGTCTACAACATTGAGTCTATAGGAGCTGCAGCTGGAGAGCACATTCGCCCCTACCTTGCATATCTGCCGAGGTTGACAGATTTGATTGGACGGACCGGATTATATGTTCCATCTTGGGTTCGTCAGTTCTATGCTACTCTCTAGATTGACCCACACCATAACTTCATTCACTTTGCATTCAGAGGCAGAGATTACCGGCTGATGAGCACTAGGGTCCGGGAGATACCTAGGCTTCAGGAGCAGCCAGTCAGACTTCATGAGGTTTTCTATGGACAGGCTGCACCTCCTAGACGTCCTCATGGTGGTATGGTGCCCCCTACAGATTTAGTTCGCCACTGTTTCACTGAGCCCTTTGCAGAGGGATCGCGCAGGAACCCCAATGATCTTACTCCTACTGCTAGAGTGCTAGAGGCTATTATGAGGAGGACATTGCGACCAAGGATGGGGTATCGCGAGGGCTTGACTCGCATACAGCTGTGGCTGATCAACTCTCTGATGCAGCAGCCAATTTTTGATATTTGGGATCTTCTTCTGTCAGAGATGGAAGACACTATAGCTGAGGGCTTCAGAGGTCACAGGCAGCTATCCTATGCTCACTGGATCATATTCCTTATCCACAGAGCAGTCACAGTGAGGCCGCCAGAGATGCTTGCTGAGTATAGTGGTGCCACCACAGAGTTCCCATCTTATAACCTGTCTCAGATGATTTGGCACAGTACACCTACAACACCTAGTCAGCTGCGCCGACGACCTAAGGTACCAGAGTCTGTAGCCTAGCAGGATGATATTATTAGAGGGATTGCAGCTACTGAGGAGGAGGAGCTCGCTCAGCAGGAGGGAGTGGTCGTGAGTGACCCCAGTGACAGTTCTAATGATGACTACCAGCCCGTCCCTCGGATGCCTGCACGACGACATGATCATGAGGCCGGTAGTTCCAGTTCAGCTCTACCTGCACCGCAGACGGACCCCGCCCTTCTTGCCATACTTGAGCGGATGAGGTAGGATCAGGCACGCCAGGCTCAGGAGACCGCTGCCACTTTTGCACAGTTCCAGACTCGGCAGGACGAGTTTCAGAGGTAGTAGCTCACCATTCAGCAGCAGACACATGCTCTATAGCAGCAGCAGTAGGTCATGCATCAGCAGCAGATCCTCATGCAACAACAGCTTCTTGGATTCATGCAGCATGTAGTGATAGCTATTGGGGCTCCATCGCCACAACCTTCGCCCCAGCTTGGTCAGCCTGCCACCACTTCAATGACTCCAGCGTTACAGCCCAGTGGGCTTTAGAGTCAGGGATAGCCACCAACATAGTTTGCTTCACCTACAGAGTAGGTGTCCCAGTATTTTGCTTCACCTGTACCAGCCCCGTAGTTCACTCCTTTTCTGACGGGCTTCACACAGGCTGAGACGTCGTTGCTGCTAGTGCCAGACACTTTAGTCTTCAGGAGTCTTGGAGCAACCTTCAGTGAGTTGACAGGGCAGCCTACTCCGCCATACCTGCATGTCCCAGATCCATCTACAGCTACGCCTATCATAGCGACTACAGAGACGCTCCCCTCCTTAGTGGCATCATCAGAGCCTACCTTGGTCATACCAGCAAAGTCTACAGCAGCTCCAGTCCCTGATCCGACCCAGACCGCTACAGCACCACTTCCAGCTATAGAGGGTCAGACAACTTAGAGCTCCAGATCAGATGATGATGGCACGCAGTTTCAGCTTGCTCCTCGTACCTCAGCTCCCGGCTCGTCCGCTGTAGCCCCACCGACCGACCCTTAGGTTTTGGTGTTTGACGCCAAAGGGGGAGAGGGTTCGAGTATGTTAGATTTAGGGGGAGCGACATATTTAGGGGGAGCTTAGTTTTTATATTAGCTTATCTATTACATTTGGAGTTTTATGTGTGATACACCTTTATGCATTCATCGTGTGTTTACTCTTATGTATTAAAACTATATTTATGTGATAGTGATATCTTTACGTGATCATGAAATATGACATGTGTGCTCTCTACTGTGATTTATTTATATGTCATATCACTTGTGTTATGCTCATTTGCCTTTGCTTCCACGTTTTACTTCGATGCAAATGAGCTTTATTACTTGTACTCATGCTTATTTCATATCATTTGAGTACATCATGTTGGCTTAGTTCATATAAGCGTGCCTAACTCTTTTGTTCTTATTGACAAAAGCTTATATGATCCAAGCACGTTAAAAACCTTATCTCTTTCACATACTCGAGGTGGTATTGTCATCAATCACCAAAAAGGGGGAGATTGAAAGCATCTAGGCCCCTAGTTGGGTTTCGGTGATTAATGACAATACATGATTACTATGACTAACGTGTGTTTTGCAGAGGCAATTAAGTTAGGTCATGGTAATGGAGATCGATTGGGCAATCATGGTTGTCATGCCCCTACGATGGAAATTATTTCAGTTTTCAAAGGATGAACGACAAGGTTAAGGATGGACTAGTTCTAAGTGTCGATTGGAGTTGGAGAGACACTTAGAGTAGTTTAGGACTTTGTTTTTCCTTTGGCCATACTATTAAGGGGGGTATGGACGGGTAGCTTGACCTAGGTGAGTCTAGTGAGTTAGGTGTGGTGCACACTTGTTAAAACTAGCACTAGGTAGCTCCAAAATAGCCCTTAGATCCAATGGAGCAAACTTTATTCACATGATCGAGAGTTGGAAGTGAATGGAGGGTCAAATACTGACCGGACGCTGGCTCAGGGTCCGGTCAGTTCATTTGACCAAGGAGAATGCGTCTGGCGTGACCGGACGCTGAGAGATGAAGTGACCGGACGCTGAGGGCCAGCGTCCGGTCGACTCTAGTAAGGTTCCAGAGAGGGAAAATCACGACCGGACGCGTCCGGTCAGTGCTGACCGGACGCTAGCCAGCGTCCAGTCACACCGTAATCACTGGAGTTCGGGGTGTACTGACCGGAGCGTCTGGTCAACATGACCGGAGCGTCCGGTCACCCCGCAAAGGCACATAATGGTTCGTTTTTCAGCCCATGTTATAAATACCACATCCACTCGTGTGTGGGGGTACTTTTGCTCATTTCAATAGCTAAGAAACACGTTTGTGAGTGCCAAGAAGAGCAAGGTCCTAGTGAGGTGATTGAGATTTGAGAATCCCAAAGAGAGCCCTCATTAGTGATATCAAGAGTAGCAAAGTGTGCATCCACCCTTCTCATTAGGCTTGTCGTGGTCAAGTGAGAGTTCATGCTTGTTACTCTTGGTGATCGCCATCACCTAGACGGCTTGGTGGTGATTGGGAGCTTGGTGATCATCCGGAGAGCTTGTGGATGACCCAACTCAAGTTGTGAGCGGTTGTGGGTGATTCACCGCGACGGAGTGTCGAAGAATCAACCCATAGAGAGCACTTGATCCTTGCGCGGATCAAGGGGGAGCTACACCCTTGTGCGGGTGCTCCAATGAGGACTAGTGGGGAGTGGCTACTCTCTGATACCTCGGCAAAACATCGCCGCGTTTCCTCTCCTCTCTTTACTTTGAGCATTTACTTTGAGCAATTCAATTCTTGTCATTTACATTCATAGAATTGCCATGCTAGAGTAGGATTGGAACTTAGGTTGCTAAACTTTTGTGCGTTAGTTCAATAGAAACACTTTCTAGGCACAAGGGGTTAATTGGACTAACCGTAGGACTTAATTATTGCGAAGAAATTTAGATTTGGCCCAATTCACCCCTATCTTGGGCATCTTGATCCTTTCAATGCTACACACTATATCCATCAGGGTACGATTACGTCTTTCAGCTACTCCATTCTGCTGAGGTTCACCCGGTGTAGAATACTGGGCTACTATGCCATTCTCCTGTAAGAACCTTGCAAAAGGTCCAGGAACTTAGCCATATGGGGTATGTCGACCATAGTACTCCCCCCACGGTCGGATCGGACTAGCTTTATCTTTAAATTGTGCTAATTTTCAACGTTAGCCTTAAATATCTTAAATTTATCCAACGCTTCTGTTCTTTCTTTAATTGGATAAATATAGCCATAACGGGAGTAATCATCTGTGAATGTTATGAACAAGTCATAACCATCCATACTTTTCACAAGAAAAGGACCACATATGTCTGTATGGATTATCTGTAGAATTCCTGTGCTTTGTTTAGCGTCCTTTTTAATTTTCTTTGTATACTTTCCTTTAATGCATTCTCTGCATTGTTCTAAATCTGAGAACTCTAATGGAGGAAGAATTTTATTCTTAACTAGTCTCTCTATTCTCCCCCTCGAAATATGGCCTAAACGACAGTGCCATAATTCCAACTATGCATCTTGAGTTCTCTTTTGTTTTCTATTCGCATTGACAGACGAGGATACGTTCTCATTCGCATCACATAGGCAATTCACATTTTCACGAAGTGATAACAAATAAAGATCTTGCTTTTGAAAAGCAAGACCAACACATTCATTATTACACAATATCTCACATTTGCCATTTCCAAAATGGCAATCAAAACCATCATTGTCCAAACATGATACACTAATCAATTTCTTTGTAATGAAGGGACAAATAGAACATCTCTAAGTAAAAGAATGAAGCCATCAGCAAGCTCTAGAGGAACATCGCCAACAGCTTCGACCTCTGCTTGGACTCCATTTGCGACTTTAACGTGTCTTTCGCTTCTTTGCGTAGTCCTCGTCGAACGGAATCCTTGTAAAGAATTAGCAACATGGACAGTTGCGCCTGAGTCAATCCACCAAGTAGATTTAGAATACTGTACATACATGGATTCATTTATGAACGTAATAATGTTCTCACCTTTCTTTGCCATGATCATCTTTAAGAATTCAGGACAATCTTTCTTGTAATGTCCCTCCTTCTTGCAGTAGAGGCACTGATCTTTGTTTACTACGAACTTGTTCTGCTGAAACTGATGCTGCATGGGAGCCTTGCCCTTTGGCTTGGAGAAAGAGTTGGCATTGGCATTAACATTTTTTTTCTTATTATCTTTGACAAAGCTGAGAGTACCACCATTGGCAGCCTTTATTCTCTCTTCCTCTTGCACACACATTGCCATACAACGTTCTGGATCCCATTTTTTGGGCTAAATGTTGTAATTGACAACAAATGTGTAAAACTCCTTTGGTAAAGAAGCAAACACCATATGGACAAGGAACTCTTCTTTGAGAGCCAAATCCATTGATTTCAGCTTGTTGTTCAAATAATTCATCTTTGATATGTGCTCTCTTATGCCAGTGCCATTGCCACCTCCAGAGTACTTTTCTGAAATCAGCTGCTTTATCAGCTGAGTAGCATATATCTTTGAAGAGCCATAGAACTGATTCTTTATTCTTTCCAGGTACTCTGTGACAGTATCACACTCTTGGATTGAGCCCATTATGGTAGGCTCAATCATGTTCTTTATAACAGCAACACACTTTTTATTGGCATTGACCCACTTTTGTTTTTTAGGTCATATGCCATCTGTTCGGGAGCATGGTCCATCTCTCTCTTTTGCCAATCAGCATCCGACTCATTAGCCTCCCTCACCGGAGCCACAGGCTCAGTGGGGCACGGTGTGGTGACTACCCAGTCCACCTCAGCCAAGACAAAAGCGAGGTCAATCTTCTTCTTCCACTCGGTGTAGTTATCACCTTTGAGTGGAGGAATGTCTTTGATAAAACCCATCAAGGAGTAACCTCCTGAAACAGAAATCATGTAAAGTGAGAACATAATTACAACAACAATAATTGCATGCTTTAGTTCCGACGGTGGTCAAAATTAAAACATATAATTTATCCTTTTACACTAATTCTACATCACCGTTGGGCAGAAATAGAATTAATGTATGGCAAAAAACCATAATAACATCATAATATTGCCATTAATCAACGTTGGTCAGAATAATAACAATATTATAATAATTTGATAACATGTCTATTTTTCAAAATTAAATTCTCCCGTTGGTTCGGATTTAATAATGAAAACAACAACTTTAAATACGCAACGGGAAAAATGAATAAAACTCTCATAACATTATTTTCCAGAAGCACTAAAATTATTTTACTGTTTTCTGAACAAAGTTACCGTAGGATAAAATTTGCACAGAGATTTACATTAAATTCTATTCAAATTGGACAAATATTCATCATAAATCATCAATGAAATGCTTCTGGAAAAATAAAAATAAAAAATTCTAGCTCGAAGGCCGGCTACCGTGGCCCTACAAGCGCTCGCGGCCCTGTGGGCCAAAGCGGCCCAGCCGCTCGCGCCTCGCGCACCCGCGCCCAGGCCGCAACCTGGGCCTGCCACTACGTAGAAAACCATTTCCAGGGGCGGTTGATAAACATTTGTTGGAGCGGTTTTGCCAGCCGCCCCTATGAAAGGGTGGCTACAAATCGCTGATTTGTAGAGGCGGTTCTTAGACCGCTCCTACAAATCGATTTGTAGGGGCGGTTGGTACTGTAGCCACCCCTACAAATCGATTTATAGGGGCGGTCTGGGAACACCAGCCGCCCCTACAAATCGATTTGTAGGGGCGGCTACAGTACCAACCGCCCCTACAAATTATTTTTCCGCCAAAAAAATTTAAATTTATAATTCAAATTCGACCAGAACATATATTTTTCAATTAGCATTAAAGATAAACAAGTAAACTAACCAACCTTGTTCTGCCTCAAAACCATATGAACTTTAACTATGTCAGATATAGTTCATTTTTGGCTTTGTACTAAGTCAAACTACTCTAACTTTGACTAAGTTTTTAGAAAAAATATATTAATATATAAAAGTCCAAATAAATACACTATCAAAACGTCTTTTTGTTTTCTTCTTAACAGACACAGCTCTCATGCATGTTCAAGAAAAAAATCTTTTAGATGTTGGTGCATTTTTTGCATGGTCAAAGTTAGACATAACTTGGATTTAGGAAAAGCCAGAGTGAACTATAATTTGGAATGGGAGTACAATCTACTAGAAAGCAAGGGGAGAACCACCTCTTCTACAAAATCATACAGGAAGAAGTGGCTGCCTCTCGTCAGATCCATGGCGGTGTTTAGCCTTCATGATGCATAGAATGACCATTAGTTATACAGAAGTATGAAACAAACCACCTGAAATTCTAGGCAGTAGTTATTTACCTCACTTGCCACTGAATCAGGCACATTGACATAACTAGGTTCCTTTCTGCTGAGCATCATAAAAAATTATGTTGTTAACAAACATGAAAGTCTATTAAATGCAATAAGATGCACTGCACCAAGTTTTCGCAAAACAAGAAATGCCACCTGATGGTGGAATGGTAGATGGCAGAATGGACCTCAAGAACTGTTCCAAATATCTACTTTTCATGGTATTGAATGGGTGTGAAACCTTACCCAAAGCACAAACTACTCTAAAAGGGGCACCTGAGCACAAGACTTTTTAAAGGCCTGCCTTGGATGTACCTAAAAGATAAACATGCTACTTCGAAATAGTCAGACTACCATGGAACCGCTACTACATACCGCGCTGACCAACACACGGCCACCAGAGAGGAGGCAGACCACGTGATCAGCACCACGACATCAACTACCTGATCAAACTATGAAAGTAGGAATCGTCATCATTATCCCTTCTATATATCTTGCTCCGGCCACATGGATATAAACAAAAAAGCATACGCAAGTCATTGGGTTTACTTTGGCCCTCATGGAAAGGACCTATGTGAACGAGGCAAATGAACTCATTTGGAGGACTTAACCAAACTTAATATTTTAGTCAAAGTGACAGACTATAGACCTGAGCCGGTGCAGGAGCAGGCACAACTACAGTATAATCGACAATCAGTCTGTTCGAGAGGCCGTATCGTATCGTGGATTATTTACTGCTGGCTGGTTTGGTGTGAGAGAGAAACACTGTTCCCGGCTGGAAATTTACGATCGTTTACGAGCAAGCGAACAGGCTGAATATGATATGACAAACCTGTGATCATAGGCTTTAGCCATTTCAACTTTGCTGCTAGGCACTTCGCCCTTAATTTGGTTAGAAAGATACTGAAAAGGAATAAATAAAAAAAATTAGTAGTACAAAAACTTCAACACTATTGAATCAGTGCAAGGGGAAAAGCAAGTTACCTGATGCATAGATATGATTACTATTGAAATTCCAAGAACAAAATGGCTGAAAGCCTGAAACCTGGAACTGAAACCTGGAACTGTCAAACAGAAGGGGCTCAACGATATGTCGAACAGTTGGAATGGTTGCAGAATTTATTAATATTATTACTACAGCTAATGTCCAATGCAGATGCAAACATTGTGCTGCAGTCCACTGACTGCAAGAGCACCATGCCTATTCTGTAATCTGTACACGGAAGAAAAAGAGCTCACCAAGAAAAATTGAGTGCATAGAAATTAAACTAGCATTCCAAATTTCATGGGAGATGTGTTTTACATTGCATCAACACGTGCATTACCATAATTATGAGAAAACCAGAACTTACAAAAAATAGTGTATATAGGTAGGCTCCAGCTGCAACAGGAAGACCTAGTGCACTAGAACCTTCTGGCAATGATTTCAGCTGATTAACAGATATTCTGATTAACAAAAGGGCAAGGGCCTCCCACAGTCAATATATAAAAGCATGATGTCAACTAAAAATAGGTTCTTGAAGTCGCTAAAATATAGTACACTCAGAGATTTCTATATGTTAGAGATACAAATTGTCAAGTACCAATTACACAGCACAACCACTTCTAGTCCTTAATCTTCCTTTCCCTATTCCGTAGGATAGAACTTCCACCCAGCTTAAATCTTATCAGCATTGGCTCTTATTACCGAAAAAACAAAGTTAAACACCCCCAAGCTATTTTCCAAACTGCTTACAGAGAATGTGTACTTATTCAGAAATAAATAACAGCGAGATAATGCATTAATTTCCGATTTCCAAATTCCCAACTCTTCACGTATCAGTTCCTCTAACCAAATCACCATATATAGTTAAGTTAAACAAGGTCAGCTAGCTACTACACGAATCAATTTGCGCAGCGTGGCTAAAATGGGCTCCGTGGCGGGCACCACTTTTGCCCGCCACGGTTAACCGGTGGCCGGCCACCGAGGCCGGCCACCGAGGCGCCCGCTGCTAGAAAAGGGTTTACCGCGGCGGGCCACCTTACTTGCCCGCCGCAGGAAATTTATATTTACCGCGGCGGGCGGTATGAATGGCCCGCCGCGGTTAATAAGATTAACCGCGGCGGGCCACATTAACTGACCGCCGCAGGAAATTTATATTTACCGCGGCGGGCGGCATAAATTGCCCGCCGTGGTTAATAGTATTTACCGTGGCGGGTTGTTTAAACTGCCCGCCGCGGTAAAGCCTCTATAAATACGCCGCCTACTTCATCTTCTCCACGGGTCTTCTGGTTCTTCGGTGTTCGTTTCGCAGAGCTGTACTGCTCCTCGTTGTTCTTCGGTGGAGTGATAATAAGGTTACAAATGATTTTTTTTATTCTTTAGCATAAACTCTTAGCCTTAGCCTCTTAGTTTATTTCACAGAACTAGAAGAAGCTACTTTTTTTTTTAGCTCTTAGCCTCTTAGTTTATTTTAGAGAATCGCTTCACACAATCAGCAGAGAATCTCACTCTAAAAATACCGTTTAGCAGGCGAGAGTGATTTGCCTTTTCTGGCATTTGGGGATCGTCTTTTCTGGGCATGTGTGGACCACTGTCCACTGGCACTACTGTATGTATGGAGGCTCTTTCTTATTGCTATATTTTGTTTTTGCATGTACTGAGTTGATAATCAAACTTCAAATGCTAATATCTATTTAATCATGTGTCTAATTTGTAATTTCTTTTTACTATAATATTTATTAAGAATTTATCTACAAAACAAGATTCCACATAACCATATTTACTTGAAGGAAAAAATCAAGAATTTAGCTTGGTTATCATCTAAACATTTTTTTGCTACGCTAGATTTTGGCACAAGCCATATTTTGGCTCCGTCAAAAATCAAATATCATTTTTAGGCCACATTTTATCACGGCTTCAGTTTGATTTGGTCAACAAAAATTTGAAACCAAACAAGTAGACGTGTCTAATCTAGTTCATTAATGCCGGGCATCAAGTAGACGTGTCCTGGAATACATATCCAGAAGTTGCTAGTTGTTGGCATTTCCTCTCTTTTTCATGATGTTGGACGTAAAAATCATCAATTTCTCCTAATTCTTCTTTAATTAATGTTGATTGTGACGGATAATTTTCGCAGTATGATGGATAGGTCGAATGGATGTACCGGATCGATAGAGTGAATGATCTGCGGTACCTTTTTGAATTAAGGAAGTTTATTGTCTTTGGTAAAGCTCACCGTGAGAGACCCGAAGCGGATGACAACCATATGTCCATGTTCTCGTTGCAAGAACACGAAAGCCCACCGAGACAAATGATGTGCAAACTCATTTGATCATGTATGGTTTCGCCGAGGGCTACACGATCTGGACATTTCACGGCGAAAGAGTTGGTGCGAGTGGCGGTGCATCCGGAGTGAACTCTTCGACACCGACGACAGCATAAAGACCACCGGTGAATAAAGATCCTTTAGGAGCACCCGGCTCCTCATCATCTTCAAAGAAGAATGCGCCCATTGACAAAGGATGACAACGATTGTCGTGATTACATCACGGTGGATGATCTAATACAAGACATGTCCGACAAAGCCGGCGACGGTGGGGATGGTCAGGATACTGTGAGCCAACCCGAGGATGTACAGCTTGTTGAAGATCTAGTCAAACACTTCGATGAAGACGACGTTGTGTTGGGTTGCCCAAAGTGGTTGGAGAATTTCGAGAGTTGAAGCGGTGGCGCTTGATCCTCTCTATAAGGACGGCGGCGATTGTCCGAAGGAGTGCACGCACGCGCTCCGTTTTAACCTCCATATGTTGATGTTGAAGGCTCATCATGGTTGGTCTGACACTAGCTTCAATGAGTTGTTAAGCTACCTTGCCACCACGTACCCAACGGCTAACAAGGTGCCCGCCAATACTTATCGGGCCAAGAAGCTGATCCGGCCAGTGGCGATGAAGCTTAGAAAGTTTGATGCATGCCCTAACCACTCGCATCCTGTGTCGTGGGCAATGAGTATGAGAATTTGACGAGTTGTCCGCACCGTGGCTTTAGTCGGTACAAGAAAAATGCTGGTTGTCGCGTGGATGCAGAAGACGAGGGAGGCTTGCGGAGTGGTCAGAAGAAGAACAAGAAGGGGGCAAAGAAGAGCAGTGCGGCCAAACAGATCTCGGCTCCCATCCGATGGCAAGCAGTGGAAGGATTTCGACGAGGCCTATCCGGAGTTTGGCAAGGAGCCTAGGCATGTTAGGTTCATGGCCCGAGTACCGACGGGATGAACCTGTTCGGTGAGCTTAGCAGCTTCGCACTGACACTTGGCCCGTCGTGCTCACCATGTACAACCTACCTCCCCATCTATGTCGAGCGTAGGTACCTTATGCGCGACCATGCTTATCTCCGGACCGAAGCAGCCCGGCAACGATATAGATGTGTTCCTGGAGCCGTTCATGGAGGAAATGAAGATACTATTTGATGTTGGGGTCCAGATGATGGATGCATCCCGCAAGGAGAAGTTCACACTAAAAGCAATCATCTTTGTCACCATCACCGATTACCCCGGTCTCTTCTCACTGTCGGGGCAGATCAAAGGGAAAACCGGCTGCGTAATTTGCATCGACGAGACCTGCTACACTTACCTTAAGGGATCCAATAAGATGGTGTACACGAGGCACAGACGGTTCCTCGCCAAAAATCACAGGTATAGAAGAAGTATTATGAACAAATACTTTGACAATCAGGACGAGCCGCAGCGTGATCAAACGACGCAGACTAGTTGGGGGACAAAGGTGTATGAGATGGTCAAGGACATGGATCAGGTGGAGTTTGGAAAGAAGAAGAAGCCACCTGAAGAGGGGCACAAGCAAACAAGGAAGCGAAAGCGGGACCAGACGGAGGAAGTCCCCGCCGCCGTTCCTTTCAAGAAGAAGTCAATTTTCTTCAAGTACCTGTCGTATTGGAAAACACTGAATACACCCCATGCCATCGACTGCATGCACCTGGAGAAAAATGTCTTTGAAAGCACTATCGGTGTCCTGCTGGATATCAAGGGCAAGACAAAGGATGGTATCAAGTCACGGACGGATCTTGTCAATCTGGGCATTAGGCCAGACCTTCACCCGGGACCGCCTCAGAACGGTAAAGTCGATATCCCGGGTGCGGCCTGCAACCTAACGCAAGACGAGAGGACGGCTTTTCTTAAGTTGCTTAGGGGTATCAAGGTGCCGACTGGTTTCTCTTCCAACATCAAGAGCCTGGTCTCCATGAAAGACCTCATAATGACCGGCTACAACTCACACGACTGCCACGTCATGCTGACGGTGTTCCTACCAATTGCGATTAGGGCTATCCGTCCAGAGTACGTGAAGATGGTCATCACACGGATGTCATACTTCTTTAACCGCATCACCCAGAAGGTCATTGATAAGGCTGAGCTGTAAACATTTCCCGCGGCGGGCTGTTACGTTGCCCGCCGTGGTTAATCGCAACCTATATAAGCCGTCCCCACCCTCAACATTCTCAGTCTTTCGCGCATTCAGTTTTAACCCGAAGGGCTGCCAAAAATCTCACGCCGCCACCACCATCTCCACCGCCGATTGAGCTCCTCCGCAAGACCGACCCCGCCCCGTTCTCCTCCCGTGCCTCGTCCGCGCCCGTCCTCCTCCTCTCTCCCTTGCCCGCGCCCGCCCGTGCTCCTCCGGCGCCCGTCACCGGAACCCTAAGCGCAAGCCATTGAGAAGTATCACGCCGCCCGAGCTCCTCCGCTGCTGGGCCCCGTCCTCCTCTCCCGGAACCCTTGCTCCAGCCTGCCTGCAAAACTCCTCATGGCTGGGCCCTGTCCCCGAACCCTAGCGCCCACCACCAGCGCCCCGCCTGCCCTCCTCCTCCCGTGCCCGTGCCCCGCCCCCTGCCTCCTCTCCCGGAACCCTTGCTCCAGCCTTGCCGAGAAACTCCTCATGGCTGGGGGCCCTGTCCCGAACCCTAGCGCCAAGCCATCGAGCTCCTCCGCGATCACCGTCCCACACGCCGGGCCCGTCCTCCTCCCGAGTCACCATCCCCGTCCTCCTCCCGGTCACCATCCCGTCCTCCTCCCGGTCACCGTCCCACACGCCGGGCCCTGTTCTCGAGCACAGGCGGGCTCTAGCCGCTACCTCCTCACTTGAACTCCGCTGCGCCCGTGCCGAGGTAAGAACTAGGCCGAGGTAAGAACTACGTAGTACCTTGGTTCTGTAATTACAATGCTGTCTCCAAAGCTCAAATTTTATTCTTGTAGTAATCGCTATATTTTCCCCATCTCAAATGTAATTAGAGATTCACATTTGGGCTATCCTAGCTTTCTCTAGGTTCCACTACGTTGTTCTCGCTTCTTCGTGAAAATGCAAAAGCTGTCTTTCCTTCGTGTATGATGAGGAGTCTTCTAATTCTTCCATTAACTTAGTGTTTAAGGCGCTTTTAGGTTAGGGTCTGTTTCATAGAGCTCTTAGAGTTGTTTCCGAGCTTAGTTATAAATTATATGCTCATTATGCCAAGCAACTTTGAATATGTAGTCACGTAATTCGTGGATAGGAATTTTCAATATCGCCCATATTTAGCCATGAAACTCAGGCATCTTTTTTAACAATCCCTTTATAGGCTTATCTCCAACAGGTTGAGCTGTTTCCATATTTAAATGGAATTTGTGACCTATTTATACTGTGGTTGTCTCCAACAACATCGAATCTCAACAAAGATTGTCTCCAACAACCTATTTGTGAGAAATTTGAGATGAATTGGTCACTCTGCTGCAATTTCTAGTAGTATACTATTACTACTGCCTACTACTTTCTCTACTTAATCTATTCCTATACTTAATTTTGAGATGACCTGCTGTGAACAAGGGGTATAGTAAACTCCTTTTGGAATGGACGGCTGAAAATTGTACAGGATAAACTACACTTGGTGAATTTTGAACTGCTATACTACTGATCTATGATGCTTTTGCTGAACCGTAGCATTTGAATTCAATTCTTTTTGCTGCTTATGATGCCAAAGAAATTTGTGACAAAATTCTGAGCATATGGCACTTGCTATATGATGCACCTTGCCTTTAAACTGATCACATGCTAAAGTTGTGAGAATTTTGAGATGAATTGGCCACTCTGCTGCAATTTTGCCAAATTTGATATTATTTTGGTGGTGGTGCTACCTATTTCTCTACTTAATCTATTCCTATACTGTCTGCTACTACTGTCCTCCTATACTACTCCTATACTACTGCTATACTACTGTTGTATACTACTACTACTGCCTACTACTACTCCCTCCTCCTCTACTCCCTCCTCCTCGATCTACTGCCTACTCCTCTACTCCCTCCTCCTCTACTGCCTACTCCTCTACTATCCTCCTCTGCAGCTCTTACTCTACTCCTCTTACTCTACTCTACTCTACTCTCACCTCCTCTAGTCTTCTACTCTATCTTGATGGCCGAAGGACTTAGCCCTTTGGGGCCAAATTTTGAAACTATCTTGATGGCTTTTGTTTGGTATTTGCAATGATGATTCTTTTCACACTTCTAAGCTGAGGCAGTGGCATATGCAATGATGTGAACCCTTTTATCTTTGAGGCAACAAGCGATGATGATCGAGTGCCCCCGCTAAACTAGGATGGCTTGTATACCAGATACAAGCAACCAGTTTAAAAGCGATGTGATGACTATGGGGCAAATCTGAGCCAACTACTACTACTTTAAGGCTAAGCATAAGAACCGCATCAAAATCAGACGCAACTTTCCGGTAAGTATTTGAAAGGTTTAATTGTGCTTTCCGTTCATATGCGTTCTAATGCCTGTGTTGTAATGCTTGCGTGACGATCATGCAAAGGTGCCAAACAACCGTAGGATCACAAACCCAATGGCTTCTACGCTTTGTGAGATCCTCGAGGGTGTGCAAGCAAGACAACAAAGAATTGGAAGGTGCTCAAGAATGGATTGAATCGGGTCGAGAGACATGCGAGCATCCAACACGACTTCAAGCGGATAAAGGCGGACATATGTAAGTTTGTCTTAGACAAATGCGTGCTTGAAGGGGGGCACGTTCTTCCATGAGAACAACCAGCTAGCGATGTTACCGAGATACGAGAGGTGAGGAAATGGCCCACGATGATGCGTCAGCAGAGATACACTTTAGCGCATGTATAACGACTTTAATATGTAAATGTAATGAATTAACGATGACAAGAACGACTAAGTGAATGTATATATATATATATACATGTATATTATTTCATGTGTAATGTCTGCATACTTTTAAGTTTAATCTGTGAAATCTGGATGTGATTTGAATTTGAATTTGAATTTATATGCTTGATGTATTTTATTTGAATTTATATATATGCCTGCTTTATTTTTTTTAATTCAGGAAATAATTTACCGAGGCGGGCAAATAATAAAGCCCGCCATACGGCAAATCAACATAACCACGGCGGGCCACAAAAGGTGCCCGCCATGTTAACTATTTATCGCGGGCGGGCGTGTAACGTGCCCGCCGTGGTAGGTAAGATATTTACCGCAGCGGCACGCACGTTACACCGCCTGGCCGCGGTAAATAGAAGAATCAAGCGGCGAAGCTTACCCGCCGCCAAGCGGTTAAGCCACGATTTACAGTGGCTCAGTAGGTCAGCGCGGACGGCGACTTTGCCCGCCCATGGAAACCCAAATCGCCCGCCTCCAGTAAACTTTATGTAGTAGTGTAGCCCAAACGAGTTGTTTCAGGCTTTCAACCAGAAGACTTGATCGAGATGTGTGTGGCATTTACTAGCATACCTGATGAATGGTCATCTCATCCAGCCAAACATGTGTGTAGACCTTGTCTTTTGCTAGGGCTGTGATGTCACTGCAACGTGAAATGGATAGATAAATACATGGGAAAAATTATAAGAAACACAGCCAAATACAGCAGGCATCTGCAGGTCAGAATGGTGTACCTTCTAGAGTAAGTGTCAAGCAGGGCGTCATTTTCATCCACAATTGGTATTGAGCTTACTCCAGCTGCATACAACAGTGAGTACAAGCTTAAGAAATTAGTTACATAATAGAGCCAATAGTTTCCAGTGGAACTGGTGTTGAACTTCAGTTGATAAACAAGAGCTACCATGGGAAATGCAAGAAGGAGCACCAATGACTTGTGCATTTCCAAATTGTAGTTTTGAGTTCCAGGAAAACGAGCAAAGAACATACCTTGAACCAACATGTTAAGGGCAGAGCTAAGTGATGCATTAGGTCGCAACACAGCAGTAGAAAAACAAAACGAGAAATTCACCTTGCAAGATATGAATATCCATAGTACCACTAGAGATTTGAACAATAGATTATGTGAGAATCACAGAAACCTGCCTATGCTGTAGCGCCATTGGACTAGAGCTCACCCGGGGGGTTGGGTTGCTGGGGATTGCAGCCTCGCCGGTCACTCTTCGTGGAGGAGTCCTGTCGCCGTAGCCACCACACCCGGTTCCCAGCAACGAAGTAACAAGTCCTCTGCTAATTGAAGGAGAGAGACAGAGTAGATCTGAGAGGAAGAAGTTGCCAGAGAGAGAGATTGATTTCTCACCATGGCTGCTGCACTACCGAAGGCTAGAGCACCGTTGTTGTGCCTTCGCCTTCGTCTCGGCACCACGACCGCTCATATCTAGCGAGTGGGGTCGGCGGTGGCTGCTACGCGTGGGTCGGGACTCAGGAGGACGTGGCGGTGGCTACGGCGCGCGGGTCGAGAGGACGCGGCTGTGGTAGCTGCGCGCGGGTCACGAGGACACGACGGCGGCGGATGCGGGTGGGGGTGAGGTGGCGGCGGAGGCGGCGGATGCGCCCGCTTGGGTGGGTCGCTGCCCTTATCCGAGTGCGCGGGCGGCGGGGAGACGACTGGTTGGGGGACAGCGTGAGAGGATAAGGATGGGAAAATTTTTCCCCTCGTGCGCCATTGCACGCTCTTTTTTCACGCTGCTGTCTCTGATACGTGGGTCACGGCCAGCGATTGGAGTGCGCGCTCGGCTGGCTTTTGGGGCAAGCTCGCGTCCCTGTTGGTGTCAAAAACTTTCCCCTCGGTACAGCAGAAACGCAGGGGAAAGTTGATGCGCCCGTGACGGAGCGGTGCACCCGAGACGAATAGTTTGGGCCGACAGGAAAAAACTGGTTTCGGGTAGTGCAACCCCGGGGGCGGCTGCTGAGTGTATTTGTAGGGGCGGCTCGTATCACCAGCTGCCCTTGCTATTCTATTTGTAAGGGCGGCTGGTTTCTAGCCTCTCGAGCACGCCACTGTAGGGGCGGCTCCATCACCAGCCGCCCCTACAAAAAATTTGTTCCGTTGCTAAAGACCGTTTTTCACGTAGTGTGGGCCGGGATTCTGGTCCGCCGCTCTCGCCCGCCTAGGCTGAATTCGGCCCGATGCGCTGCTGGCCGTCGATGTCCATCCGTCGGCTGTCCGTGCATGTCGCTCGAACAAAACGGCCGCAGCCGGCCTCCCCCCGAACCCTAGTCTCATTTCTCCTTCACCCTCTCCTCTCCTCACCGCGCCGCACAGTGAAGACGGAGCGGGCAGCGGCCACCTCGTCACCGGAGAAAAATGGAGGACGACACCGGTGCCGAGCCCCTCGCCGGCGCGCGCGCTCGCCCTTGGTAGAGCGCGCCACCGTCGAGTGGCTTTGGACTGGTTCCCTCAGCCACGGCCGAGCCGGGCCTCTATCCGCACGCCAGCAATGGCGCCGGCGGTCACCTCCCGCACCACGGCGGTGGTTACTGCGGCGGTGAAGAGCTCTGGTAGGCCCCTTTTCTATCACCACCATCTCTGTTCAACTGCTAGGGTTAGGGTTCTTTGTTGAAACCGTGTCTCCATCTCTTTCCCACTTTTCCCGAACCCGATCTAGGGTTAGGGTTTTGTTTTTCTTTTCCTCGTCTAGATTCACAAACCCTAGGTGCCTGGCTCTGGTACCATTGTTGGATCGAAATGTATCACCTAGGGTAGATCTAGCGGGTGCAACATAAACTCGATGTAGAAAGGGAGGTAGAGTGTTAGGTACAGACCGTCGGAGGGATTGGAGGAGGAGCTGCTGGTCATCACGGATTCAGCGGTGAAGTCTGCACACGGGCAACAACGGTCAGGGAAGCACGGAGGCGGCATGGCGGTGGCGCTTCCCGCCACTGGCTGCGCTCCTCACTGGATCGGGTTTAGGGTTTGTTGGTGGGGAGCTCGGCTCAGACGAACCTCGTGTTTCGAGCCGCCGGCCCCCACCTCTCTTTATAGCACAAGGTGACGGGGGCCCTCCAGCCATAGATGGGCTGGACGCCACCGATCAGGGCACGAGTCAAGGCCCAAGAAAGCCGTTGGGCCTTCTGTGATTAGGAGATCATTCTAACACTCACCTGTTGTACCGTATACTAGGGTGCTCCTAGTAGCTGGGTAGGTCAGGACCTTTGTAGCCTCATGAACTCACTGTGTGAGTCTATGAGTCTGTGCGCTACACTTACTATGTACTAGTAGGAGTACCATCTTTTTTCCGGTCTGGGCTTCGGCTACAGCGCCCGCAGCGGCAGCTGGCAGGCATGGCGGGCCATGCAGCTTTGAGCTTTCTCGATCGTTTTGTAGCTCCACCCTCATGGCGGTGCAGACACCCTCATGGTGGTGCAGACAGCTTTGAGCTTTGCGTTGCACTCGGAGGCGGGAGGTGCCGCATGGCCAGCCCGCCCCCCGCCCGCCACCAGGCGAGGACAAAAAGGCACGAGATGGACCATGAGCTCGTGAAAGTATAGGTTGGTTATCTACCCCGTTGCTGAACCTAAACCCGAGGGCATTTGCCGGCGAGCATGCAGACATTCGGCTGTCAGTAAACTTTTGCTTGCTCGCTCGTGGATTGCGAAAGAACCAGAAATGCCCAGCCGAGTTTACTCAAAATGGATCGGGCTTTTGCGTGCTCGCCTAGTTCAGCAGCCCATCAGGCGACGTCAAAGAGGCCCACGCGAGATCTCCCGTGGGCCGAAAATCCACTACGGTCCAGCCCACCATGGCCTTTGCCACGGCCCACGGTCCCTTCCTATTCCTATATAACAGGAAAAAAGGCAAGTAGGCAGGCAGGTCCAGTGTAGCCCATCTACCCTCTGCCTGTCAAGTTGCTAACGTTGCAGACCATCAGTTTCATCAGTTCAGCCCATCTACCACCCTTTGCCTGCTGGTTGATATGTATCCACTGAATTGAACGACTTTAGCATCTCCAGCAGTTTCCCAATCCAACCTCTCATTCCCGTAATACTGTCATATTGAGGGAGATAGATCATTTTTCGTGCTCCAACAATCCCCCAATAGCTCTCTCTTTTTTGTGGTGCCCACCAAAAAAACCACCATCTCCCCTCAAATCAAGGGGTTGCATCTCCTCCGACATGCTTAGGGCCACTCCAACTACCTCTTCTTCCTCACATGTTGCCACCCAGAGAAGTCAAGCTCACGTGTCACGACCCGCTGGCTCCAGCGGACTGCGATTCGGACGCCCGTGCCCGCCAGCTCAGATGCGGTTGGGGATGGGGGATGGAGAGATGCAGCGGTGGTGGCTGTGTGCAAACACTTATTTTGGGACGGAGGGAGTACGTTGCTTAATTCATTAGTCAAGATTAATCGTCACAATAGTTGGTGTTTGCAAACTAAGCAAACACATGCAAAACCCAGAGGTAAACAAGGCATAAGGTACAACATCTAGGCAAATCCTTAGAGTATGTTAGGTTATACACATGCAAATGAAAAGATAATTATAAAATTGTTAGTAATTAACAAGGAGTTCTTCTTAGGGTTGTTAAGTTATATACATGCAAATGAAAAGATGATTATAAATAGTTAATAGTGAGTTCTATGTTATACAGTTGCCTTCATTACCGTTTACTTTATATGCAACTACTCAGAGGGTCTCTATTCAGGGTCTCTATTGTATATCTTCTGCCCTACTTCAACTATCGATCTCTAGCACTAATAGCAGCTCTCATTCCACCCGCACGTCGTAATAACCAATCAATTTGTAGAGGTAGTTGTCTTTGGGCCCATCTCTACATATCGACCCCAGAGTAAGCTAGGTTTCGGCCTGCCTCTAGAAATCAATTCCTAGAGATGAACAAATAGAGGTGGACCAAGCAGCCACATCAAGCTTCTCTGTAGTAGTGTCCCTCTATAGCATATCATCATGTCAGCGTTTGACTAGGTAAATCAGTAGAGGACGACAAGCCTGCGACACGCAGGCTAAAGAGAGGAGTACCAAAAGCAAGCCTCTAGGGACAAGAAGCCTGTTTAATATTCTACATATATACCTAATAATAATATTAATTGGTAAATTTCTTTCTTCCATCTTTCACTCTCTCCACTGTTCGTTCATCTCTTACTCATCTACATTCTTCCAGCCTTTGGTCCATCGTCCCTCAATTTCATTCTTCTTGCTTTGTGTTTGAAACTAAAAAAAACCTTTGTTGACGTCATACCACACGTGTCATGGCCTGGCCACCTGACTCGTCTTTCGTCTTTCTTAAAATCAAAACAGGCGCATATAATAATCATCTTTTTAAGTTGAGTCAATATTCTCTCAATTTTCCGTATGAGTGTTTAATCCCTAATTGCACCAATATTTATTATGGGTCTTAAAATTTATTTGATTTATAAGGTTTTGTGGAGCCTAATTAAATCTGACAAAAATAGATAACTCACGAGCAAGCACCGCATAGTAGATTGTACGAAGTGATTCTTCTTTCCACCTTTTTTACTTTTCAATTCAAAAAGTGCCCTCATACCCTCCACATCGTGTATGTGAGCCGAACTTATAACATGCTCATATAAGTTGGAACAACCTAAATAAAGTCAGTGCACTGCAAGTTAGCTCCACAAAACTGTACCCATAACGACTCCCATCCGTAATAAAATCGGATTCTAATAAGGCGGTAACACAGTCAAATACGAGTGACCCATAACGACTCCCATCCGTAATAAGATTACGATTAGTTCATAGTTTCTTAGAACTTCCAATTTCTGATCCGAGACTGTTTACGGTCAAGGGCGTGCAAAGCACCTTCACTATAGTACGATTGGTTCATAGTTTCATACGACTTGCAATTTCTGATCGGAGACAGTTTAAACTCCGAGGGTAACAACTAATTAAATAAAGCACCTTAATAACTATATAACTATATATAAAACTGAATTGATTGTAAGCAGTGAATATATAGACCGAGTTGATCGATCAGCGTCACATACCAATGTTACGCAAGTTATTCTGCTGGCTTGCCGAATCCATGCACGCGGCGTCTCTTCCATCGCCGGCAGAAGAAGTCCCAGAACAACCTCGAGATGTGGATGTCATTGTCATGGACACGTGGGCATCGCTACCGGCCGACGTCCTCCTCGAGATCTTCCTCTACCTTGAGCCCGCCGCCGTCTTCTGCTGCGCCGCCGTCTGCAAGCCATGGCGGCGCGCCATCGTGGACAACGCGTCGATACTCGGGTTTCACCTCCTCCTTGGCGTCTTCCACAACAGCAGATACGCAGCGTGCCTGCGGCGAACGCCGCCGGGGCCGTTCCAGTCGGTGCTCCCAAGGAAAGACATTGGCGGCGACGACAAGACTGCCGCCGCGGACTCCTTGATACCGGCCCGGTCCGGCAGCGGCGGCGTTTACAGAGGTTTGTACAGGGAGCTGCTGTGCTCCCGCGACGGGTTCATCCTGCTCATGGCAAGGAGCGGCCGCCATTACCGGAACCGGAGCCTTTGCTTGTGCAACCCCATCACCGGAGACTGCACGTTCCTGCGCCCGGCCGACACAGGCAGGCGTTCCTCGTACGTCTTGCTCACCGGCTACGGCCACGGCAACGACCTCTCGCCATCTGGATCTGCAGGTACCGGATACGACCTGGTGGCACGGATACTCGCCGTGCAGACGAGAGCGAGATACGACAACCTTGAGTTCGTCTTCAAGTTCAAGGCGTCGGAAGCACTGAGGTACCAGGTCTTCGCCGCATCCGGCGACGGTAAGTGGGGGCCAGTAAAGGGTTCTGTCGGGGGGGTGGAGGAGGGTCTCTGTGTGTGGATGCGTGGCCGGAGCACGGTGGTCTGCCGGGACGACGTCGTGCACTGGCTAGCCGGGCCTGCGCCTAACATCACATGTGTGCTCGCCCTCGACGTGCGCACTGGCCGGACGTGGACCACGAAGCTGCCGAAGAAGTGCCATTTTTGCATTCGTAGTCCCGCCGAACTGATCCTGGCAACGTCCGACGACGGCCGGCTGTCTCTGATACAGTCGTTTTGGGGCCCCAAGATCAAGGTGTGGGTGCTGACCGGCGACGCCGGATGGACGCTGCAGCAGACGATAGCAATTGGGAGCTGGCGCCAGCCGAGCTCCGGCGACATCCCACGGTGGATCTCTCTGAGTGCCTTCTGCCCACAGAGCCGGTGCGTGGTCGGCGCATCGTTGGAGTCAAAACAGGAGTTCCTCATCGACCTCGGGAGCGGTTCGGGCCCACCTGTCAGGTGCATCGGCAACTACAAGGGAGTTGACTGTTGGCCGTACGAGATGGATAGCTCGTCGACTTACATCTCAATAAGAATGTAACACTTGTAAGGAGAATTTTGCACTCTCTTCTGGTTGAGCCCCAAAGCTTACAAATGAAGTATGTAGAGGAGATTGGACTTCATCTTTTATATGGTTTTATATTTACTAGAGGTCGGTATGGATTTGTTTCTGTTTGTCTGATTAATTTGCATGGAAAAACATTATGATTTGGATTGTGCTGGTTGGAAGCTCGTGTTGTTTGCCATGATAAATCACTTCATCAAATTAAATCTGGTCGCACATCATGGGTTACAACACCACTAGTACTACTAGCAGAATTGAACACCCTGAACCAATACATACAGAGTTTTTTAGCTATATGGTCCTAAAAAAATGCCTCCTCCTTATATAGCCCTATTTTTTTTTGAATTTACCTCTATGGCCCCCAAAACGAAATTTTCTTCCTTCTATGGCCTTCCGTCAGTTTTGGACACTTGACGGTGTTAAGTCAAAGGTAAAATGACCATTTTACCCCTGGCTAAAAAAATAAAGTGCAAAGTTTACAGTAATATCATAGCAATAAAATTAGCTTATCAAATCTTGAGAACTGTAAGTCATCACAATTTGTCTGATATACATCAGAATTTGTCTGATGTACATTTACAGTAATATTACAACAATAAAATGAGCTTATCAAATGCATAAAAAATTGCACAAATGCATTGGTCTTACATAAATTTCAGTCTCACATAAATTGTCCACAAATTTAAACACATAAATTGTTCACAAATTCACTGTAGTTTCAGTCTCACATAAATAAAAGTCACACAAAAGTGCGATTTCAAAAATACATTGGTCTGACATACAATGAGCGAATTAAATATGCATATCACAAATCAAAGGCTGAGCCTTCTTTTGCTTCATGTGCTCATGGCAGGCTGCTAGGAAGTCCTGTTATGCTTCTTGTACCCATCAATGGGCTGTCAGGTGGCACCTTCGGAATGTCTGTACCTATCAATAACAGCAAATATTAGAGATTTTAGAGCTCCTAGTCGCTATATCATCAAGGTAATTCATTGACATAAAGATAATTATGCATACCATGACCGGCTGCTAACATAGCTGACATCAACAGTGCTCAGGTCAATCCCATTTTGCAGCATTCCCCTGAATCTCTGAGTCAATGGAAAGGGGATTTTCGCTGAAAAGATATTGGCATATACGTGAGCATGCTTCAACTACATACAATTGGAGATAACACTTGATAACAAAAACAGCAGAAGCAAATATTATGCATGGGTATATGTCTGCTCTATTACGTGAAATCTGCCAACTACTAATTTCATCAGAATTAAAGTTTTATTGGGATCAGAAGCCAGGAGTTGAAAGTGCTTAATGTGATCATAAAATAGCATTTTATTCTATCATTTTCAATTAAAAAGAGAAAAGAAATGGCGAGTTCAGCACATAGTTTCGGTATCAGGTTTCTTCTGAAGATTGCCATACCAAAATGAATTAAAAAGCATCTCCATCATCTATTGATGATACCATAAGATAAGTTGAGTTGCGTTTATATACTATAACTTTGCAGAGACTTGAAAGGCAGATTTGAGCTTGTGGAATTAACAGAGGTGATCTTATAACAGCATGGAATTAATATTAAACTGTGTATCTGACATGTAACAAAGTCAGGTATCGCAAATCATATATATATTAAGCAAATATGGACATACCTGCAACAAAACCTGAAAAGAAATTGGATTGGGATTTTGCGTTCTCGCCTGGTCCAGAAGCCCGTCAGGCCACGTCAAAGAGGCCCCAGCAAAATCTCCCATGGGTCGAAAATCCACTATGGTCCAGTCCACCATGGCCTCGTCCCTTGGCCACGGTGCCCTTCGCCTGCTAGTGGGTTGGGTTGGGTTCTCAAGTGGGTGCATTTTGGATGGGTGTGATGGGTCAATTTACTTAGCGGGTCGAGTTAGGTTGGGTTTAATGGAAAACTGGGATGGATGGGTTGGAATTGGATTCTTTCTTCCGGATTTCAATAGGTTATAAACCCATGGGTTGATGTTGAATTTTCAATATATCATAGCGTACATATATCTTGATTTCAAATGGGGTTTCAGACTCTTCTCGTCCCTTCCCTAGCTACAGCTGAGAGCAGGCGACCAGGAGGCGAACACCGTCTGACGCTGATTTCTTCCGTTCCCCTTCCACTCCGGTGGCCGGATCGGCGCCGGAGAGGATGTGGAATGGCGATTGAGGTGGCCGTTGTACATGTACCCATCTAGTATAGGTAGTTTGGATCCAAGCAGTGCTTGCAGGGTGGAGGCAGGGCTGCGGTGGTGGAATAAGTTTCTCCGGCTTCTTCTCCGCCTCGCTGGTGTGTCTTCTGGTGCCAGCGAGGAGCCGGTTTGGTGCGAGTTCCCCGGATCTGGAGCTCTAGATCTCGTTGGGTCGTTTTGCCCCTCCTTTGTCTTCGTCGGCGATGCTGGTCTCTTTGGCGTTGAACTTGGGAGGTTTGTTTACCAACATGAAGTCAAATCGGGTTGGTGTTTAGTTCCCACCTATTTTGGTGGTTCAGTTCCCCTTCAGGGTGCTTTTTTGTCGTCTGGCGATTTGCGCTCTGGCAGTCTTTGAGGTGTCAGAGTCCTGATTGTCTGGCGATGTGATGGTCAATGGCCATCTTCTTCAGCCGGGTCATTCAGCTTGACAAAGCATGTCAGATCCGATGTGCTGCTCAAGGCGGCAACTAAAAATTGTGTTTCTTCGCCGGGGAGGAAGTCAGCTTCAAGTTGCGTACTCCGACTGTAGGCGGCGAGGATGACCGGGAGGAGTTTACAAGGACTAGAGTACAATTTATTTGTCTTTCTTGGGTGTCTTTGTAAGGAAAGGGCTGTAATCACCAAAAATTATGAATGAAATATAAACCGGTTTCTCAAAAAAAAAATCTTGATTTCAAATGTGTTTACCTTTTGATGGGGGGCCCGCATGCAGATTTTGAATCCTATTAAACAAATTTATGATATTTTAGATAACAGGCATATATTAGCTTCATGATGTTTTGAATCCTATTTAACAAATTTCAGTCAATCTTGATAAAATTTTAAGGTGTGAACGAGAGCTTTTATTTGTAGGGTCTGGCTTCTGATGTGGGGCCCATGTGCATACCTTGCTATGCTAACTGGCACAGATTAGCTTCATGATATTTTGAACCTTATCCAATAAATTCCAGTCAATTTTGATAAAATTTTAAGGTATGAACGTGAGCTTCTATTCGTAGGGTCCGGCTTCAAACATGGGGCCCACATACAGATCATGTTGTGCTAACCAGCCCATATTAGCTTCATGACATTTTGAATCCTATTTAAGAATTTTCAATTAATTTCCATAAAACTTTAAATGGTGAACGTGAGCTTTTATTTCTAGGATCCGGCTTTGATGTGGGGCCCACGTTTGATCTGACAGTACCAATTGGCATGAAGTAGCTACATGAAGTAGCTACTTGTTATATTAAATCATCTGCAAAAAATTCAAGTCAATTTCGATAAAATTTTATAATGTGAACACGAGATTTTTAAACCCAGGGGTCCGACTTTTAATTTGATCCCATATGTTTTTTTTCTCGAATGCGCATGAGAGTTGTGCATCCTTGTATTATAGAGAGAAAAGGATCAACCCCTTACATGAACCCATATGTCTTATGCAACCTTATATATATACATTTTATGCAAACTCATGGGTTCTTATAACAAATCCGTTGGTTTAATTAGTTTATGGGTTGGAATAGGTTGGGTTGAAACTATAAAAAATATGGGGTGGGTTGAAGAAGGGAGTTAATTTGCGAGGGCCTAGGGGTTTGATTGGATATAGGGTGGGTTTTAGGCTTTTAGCCCACTAACAGGCCTACTTCCTACAACATTCCGCAAAACTTGTAATAAAATAATGTTATGGAAGCATTTGTATCAATGTCAAATACTTTAACAAAGAGAAAGAGCAACACCATCTTAGTGTTACCATGACGTGTACTTCATCGAATAAATTTTAGTTTGTTTTTTAACCGTAAATATGTACTGGATAGGTGCAAATGCAGAATATTCAAAGAAGAGCCCACTACGTAAAAAATAATTTTTAGCAACGGGACGAATTTTTTATAGGGGCGGCTGGTGATGGAGCCGCCCCTACAGTGACATGCTCGGGAGCCCAGACCCCAGCCGCCCCTATAAATGGAATAGCAGGGACGGCTGGTGATACGAGCCGCCCCTACAAATGGGTCTGATTTGTAGGGGCGGCTCACTCACCAGCCGCCCCCGGCATTGCTATTTGTAGGGGCGGCTGGTGATTGAGCCGCCCCTACAAATGCCCCCATATAAAATACCTTCGATTTGTAGGTGCGTCTCAATCACTAGCCGTCCCTACAAATGACCCACATATAGCACAACTGTAGCACATTCTTTCTCCTCGGGTCACTCACTCCAACCCGTGAAAAAAAGGTGGGGAGGCCTTGGGCACCTCCCAAAAATTGCTCTACTAAGGGGGAAGGTTTTGGTCTCAAATCCTTTGGTGGAGAGGTTGTGGAAGGTAAGAAAATGCTATTCCACACTTATTTTTGAAGTTTTAATGGTTGGTTAGTGAGTAATTAAAGTTTTGTTTTCTCTCTCTCTCTTCTATGGTGCTTGAGCTACTTATGAAGCAAATTAGACCCAAGTTTTAAATGTACTAGAGTAAATTAGGGAGGGGAACAAGATCATACCCTTATTTGGTCCATGTTTCTTGATTTTAGTGAACAATTAGTTAGTTTTATGCATGTTTCATGTGCATGTAGATCTAGATCTAGGGTTTGGTTTTTTTATTAATTTTGGTTTTGTAAATTTGTGTTTGATGAAATTAGACTAGGGTTTGCATGAAAGATATTGGGTAAAATATAATTGTTGCTAATTATTATCTTTGAAATTGTTTATTGTAATCAACAAATATGTATTTCAATTATTTATGGATAAATGGGCCATTAATTAATTTTCTTCTACCATGGTGTGTTTGTATGCTTCATGTAATTATATTTGATTTATATTCATATATATCTGAAGTATATACAATTATTCTCAAGTAATTATTAATTTGATTCATTTATATATATATCTAAATAAGTAGTCCTTTATGTTTGTTTTGTTGTTGTTGTAAAAGATGGAGTATAGGAACTCTTGGATGTATAGTTCGTTAAGGTTCAAGGCAGGTTTCCGTGAAGAGGTGGATAAATTTATTGAGGACGCAAAGAAGCATGCAACGACATTGAAAGAGAATAAGAATACAATTATTTGTCCCTGTAAAGATTGCAAGAACCATATGGCATGGACAGATGTGACTATCATCAGATCACATTTGATTATGCGAGGATTTGGTGAGGACTACACAGTGTGGATTCGTCATGGTGAAACGGTTATTGTTAACGACGAGGACGAGGAGGAATACGACGATGAAACCATAGAATCCCTGTCCCAATATTCAGCAGAGCTTGATGCACGAATGGATTTCGAGTTTGGCATTGAACAAGGTGGTGATGCTGGTGGTTGGGATGGTAACGACGAAGGTGGTGCTAATAATGATGGTGGAGCACGTGTCGGGGATGAAGATGATTTGGAGGACATGATTCGAGCTCTTCGACCAGAGATTTTACTAAATAGCCCGACAGGTCTAGAAAATTTGGAAAGGGTGACAAAAGCATCGAAGAAGACTGTGTATGGTGTTGAAAAGGGTTGTCCGATACATTGGACATTGCTACGTTTTGTGCTTGAGCTGCTCATCCTGAAGGCTAAGTACGGCTGGTCAGACTGTAGTTTCAATGATCTATTGTATCTCCTGTCATGGGAGCTGCCATAACCAAACTCAGTTCCCGCCAACACATACCAAGCGAAGAAGGTCATAAGTCCATTGACAATGGGGGTTGAAAAAATCCATGCATACCCCAACCACTGTATACTTTTTCGTGGTGAAACATTCAAGTCACTGGATAAATGTCCCCGGTGTGGGGCCAGCCGGTACAAGAACAATGACCTTTACGGTGGGGACGAAGCCTCCACAGGGAAAAAGAGGAATAAGAAGAGTACAAAAAAGGTGGTACAAGAATCTCAGCCCCTAGAGGACACTCCATTAGGCAACGATGCAAAGCAGAGAATAATTCCTGCCTTGGTAATGTGGTACCTGCCAATGATCGACCGTTTGAGACGTATCTTCCTAAACCCTAAAGAAGCCGCACTCATGACATGGTGGGATGATGAGCGCAAGGTGGATGATGATAAGATTGCACACCCGGCTGATTGTAGACGTGTTCCTCCAGCCTTTGATGCAAGAAATGGAGAGGCTATGGAGGCATGGGGAGTAGATGTACGATGCGTTCCGAAAGGAGGACTTCATATGTAGAGCAATAATATTTGTTACTACCAATGATTACCCCGCGCTGTTTGCTTTGTCTAGACAGATCAAAGGGAAGACGGGATGCTTGGTTTGCTTGGATGGTACTACATGGGTGTACCTGGATGCATCTAAGAAGATAGTTTACCTAAGGAACCGACGCTTCTTAAAGACAAGTCACAAGTACCACTGCAAATTATTCTTTAGATTTTAAGAAGCCAGTGTGAAAGACACTGTTTAGGTAAACTATCTTCTTTAAGAAGACGATTGGCAAGCAAGAGCTGAGTGACCTACATGAATTTGTGGTGGAGATACAAAACCAACTGGAGATGTGTTTACCTCCTACTTTTTTTGATATAATGCCACATCTTATGATTCACATGGTTCATCAGATATAGGCGCTAGGCTCTTGCTACTTGCATGAAATGTGGTCCTATGAGCGGTTCATGTCGGTTCTAAGTCGATACGTGCATAATCGAGCATACCCAGAGGGCTCCATGATAGAGGGTTATAGTACTGAAGAAGTCGTCGAGTGCTGTCAAGAGTACCTAAAAGTACAGAAAGGGATTGGTAAACCCGATTCTCGTCACAAGGGTAGGCTGGCTGGGAAGGGCACTAGTGGTAGAAAAGTGTTCATTGACCATGATTACAAAGAGGTGAGTCGGGCACATTACAGTGTCTTGCAGAGTACACAACTGATGCAACCATACATTGATGAACACTTGGCTATCATTATGGCGGAGAGAAATGGTCGTTTTGATGATTGGGTCATGAAACAACACAAGCAGCGACTAACTACATGGTTGAAGGACCAAAACATACCGCCTGGAGAAACCATAGACTATTACCATTAGTAGGTTGGCGGAGGGGCCATCGAGACAAGTGACATCTTGGAATGCTTATGACATCAATGGGTATACGTACTATACCGACGCAAAGGATAGTAAATATGTGAACCAAAATAGTGGCGTTCGAATAGAGGCTCTCGATAGATTGGGGCGAAAGATCCAATACTTTGGCATCATTGAAGAGATATGGGAACTTGACTATGGAAGGGATATAACGGTGGCCCTGTTTCGATGCCGTTGGATCAAACAACACCAACTGAACGAGATCGGATTGAGAGTCCTGGACCTCGAAAATCTAGGCTACCAAGATGACCCTTGGGTGCTCGCTTCACGTGTCGCACAAGTTTTCTATATGTCTGACCCATAAAGTAACCTCCCCCCAAAGAAGAAGACAGCATGTGGTTGCCTTTCGGGAAACAGCACATTATCGGAGTTGATGGCGTGGACGATGTTGAAGCTTACAATAACTACGATGAGATGCCGCTATTAATAAACTTTCCTAAGAAGGTCAGTGTTGTGAAAAAGAACCTACCCAAAGACATATTGCCATGGGAACAAAAAGGTGTCAAGGGGGAAGTCGTTATACCGGGCTAGCTAGTTGTTGAACGTGGAGTGTTTGTGTAAGTGTGTGTTTGTAAGACTTCATTTATGCATGCGTGTGAGACTATATATTTATGTATGTATGTAAGACTATATATTTTTGTATGTGTGTGAGACTACAGTTATGCATGTGTGTGAGACTACCCTTTGCAATATCCAGATGAATCTATTACAACATCCACTCTATTAGTACTAAAACTTTATGAGATCACTTAACACTTTATGAAATGAAGAAATGGCCAAAATAAAAGTAGGAGATCTTGACGAGTTATACAACTTTTATATTCATCACCTTTACAGCTGAAATCATTTAGTGGATGAAAATCAGGTTTAAAGCTGTCATTTTCTGAAATTCAAATTTTGAACTGTTCAAATTTTGTCAAATAAAAAGATGACCAAAATAAAAGTTGTAGATAGTGATGTGTTCAACAACTTTTTATATTCATCACCTTTACAGCTGAAATCATTTATTAGTTGAAAATCGGGTTTGAAGCTGTCATTTTCTAAAATTCAAAATTAGTGACAAAGAAACATGACTAGACTAAAATGATAGAGCATGATTTTAGAAAATTTTAGGGAAAAAACCATCACATTTGGAGTTAGTATGAGGGAGAAAAACTAGTTATAAGTTTCAGCCACAGATTAAAAAGAGAAATCACACTTGTTCATCATTGATCATTATGAACAGTTATGATTTTTTTAATCTCTGGATAAAATTTGTAACTAGTCTTTCTCCCTCATACTAACTCCAAATATGATGATTTTTTCCTAAAATTTTCTAAAATCATGCCCTATCAAGTTACTGTGTTAATTTGGTCATTCTTTTCATTTGAGAAAGTTTGAGCAATTCAAATTTTCAAATTAAAAAAAAATGACAAGTTCTAGTGAGATTTTCAACCATTAAATGATTTCAGCTGAAAAAGTGATGAATACCAAAGTTGTATAACTCATCAAGATATACAACTTTTATTTTGATTATTTCTTCATCTGACAAAGTGATAGTAAACATTGTTTACAAATCAACATGTTTCTCGTATAGTTCATGAAACTATGAGTCATGTGAATTTGTGAACAATGTTTACTAATACTTTATCACATGAAGAAGTGACCAAAATAAAAGTTGTAGATAGTGATGAGTTCAACAACTTTTATGTTCATGACTTTTATTGTTGAAATCATTTAAGGTTTCAAAATCTTGTTCGAAGTTGTCATTATTAAAATTCAAAATTTCAACTGTTCAAATTTGGCCAAATGAAAATATGATCAAACTAAAGTTGTACATATTGATGAGTTCTACAACTTTGGTATTCATGAGTTTTTCAGCTAAAATCATTTACTCTTTCAAAATATTGTTTCAAGTTGAAATTGTTTGAATTTCAAATTTTGAATCGTTCAAACAAAGTCACATCACAAGATGACCAAAATAAAAGTTGTACATGTTGATGAGTTATACAACTTTTATGTTTACAACATTTTCATTTTATTTCATTTAATGTCATAAAATTGTAGTCGAAGTTTTAAAATTCAAATTTTTAATTTTTGTTTTTTTTGTTTTCTATATTGTTTTGACTACAATTGTTTTTATATATATTTCTGCATATATAGAATAATACAAAATATTATATTTATGCATATATACAATTGTTTTTATATTACTTTGTGTTTTTATGATATAAAAAATACAGAATTAATAATTTAATAAAAAAAAATATTTGTAGGGGCAGCTGGATCAGGAACCGCCCCTACAAATGCATTTTTAGGGGTGGCTGGATCAGGTACCGCCCCTACAAATCCATTTGTAGGGGCGGCTGGATCAGGAACCGCCCCTAGAAATCATCCTGGGTATATAACCACGGGCGCTCGGGTAGAGATGTGTTGGGCGCTCTCTTCTTCCTCCCGACGCCGTCAGGCTGCCCAACTTTTTCCCCGGCGCCCCGCCACCGCCGCCTCCCGGTCCTCTCCTGACGCCCGCGCCCCCTCTCCGCACCCCCGGGCCACAGCTCGACATCCCTGGGCCGCCACGACGCCGCGCGCCCCATCTCCACGGCGGCTAGGGTTTTAGAGCCCCCAGCCGGCGGCTAGGGTTTTAGAGCCCCCGGCGGCCGCCTCCTCCCCATCTCCGTGCCGTCCACATCCACGACCTGGTCCGCCGCTGCCTCGTTTCTGACCTTGAGGTGCCGCGGGCCTGCTCCCTGCCCTCCCGTGGCCCAGGTGCGTCGGCGTCGTGCTCCCTCCCGCGACGAGCGGCCACGGTGCCCGAGCTCTCCGGCGTTCGCACTCCTTCCCTAGCGTCCACACCTCCAACATCGGGCGGCCCGGCTGCCCGTGCTCTCCGGCGTCCGCGCACCTCCACCGGCATCTGCGCTCCTCCATAGCTTACCCTACACCTGACAGGTTCGGATCCACCACTGCTGCTGCTCGCTGCTCGCTGCTTGCTGCTCCATCACTTGCTCCTGATGCTTTACCCAATGTGCATTGCCTGTTGTTCTGTTGTATTCCGATCACTGTCATACGGGTTTGCCTGGTTGGGTTTAGCTGACGGGTTCGGGTCTAGCTTATTGTTGTTTAATTTATAGCTAGGTACGGTGCAAGTTAATTTGCACCAATCACTAGTCAACAATAGCCATGCTACATGTAAAGCTAGTTACTAAGTCAAATGCAAAGATTTGACTTAAACTCCAAATGATGCTGTTACCACTTACTGCCTGCCTAGCAAAAGTGCCAGCCTTTTATATCTCTAAATATCTCCAAATGATGATGATGCTGTTACCACTTACTCCCTAGCTAGCTAGAGTGCCTTTTATCTCTCTAAATATCAGCACGACTATTTTGTTATCTCTATATAGCTACTTGCTGTAAGTCACATCAACAATTTGGATACTTTCAATTGGACTAGAGACAAATATACACCGGATCTTAAGATGCACGCACCGTAACCAACGCTTTCTGCTCCTCAAAAAATGGTCAGAGATAGGGGCGGATCAAAGACAGCAACATGTACTACTGCCACACAATGCAAGTCACTCACAGATAGACTCATATCTGCATGCAAATGCAAGACAAATATTAATTTTAAATTCCTTACTTATCCAGCTGTTATTTTATAGCAAAACTAGCTATTTATTTGTATTATAACATTCACTGAGCAAGTGAGCATGCATGCATTCCTTTCCCTGTTGGGAGGTAGGATCAAATCATGAAAAACTTCTGCCATGCCCAGGTCCCAGACAGTAGTTAGTTCATGTAGTAGTGTCGTACAGGCTTTTTTGCTCGCTAGTAGAATATCTCGATGCAGAAACCTGTGCTCCCTGCTCTGCTCTGAAAAGATTGGAACTACCAACATGCTGGTACTATATATATTCAGATGCCGCAGCCTTCTGTACATTTTCTTGTGAGTGCCTGCTGTAGTGTCCTCAAGTCATGAGTCATGAAGATCCATATACATTACTATGCACCAGCAATGCTACTTATGAGAGAAAGCTAAGCTCATTACATGTCCATTTTAGTGATCTAATGATGCCACTAATACTTCCCATTTAGGAGTAATCAATGAGCTCACAACATAAATAAATTACAACAGAGTGCATCCTTGCAAGCTGGATTCATTTTTTATTGTCATTTGTTATTGAGTGCATGCCTCTTTCAATCAGCATGGGCAATGCTATTAGGTTTCTAAAGAACAACATTGCAAAGGTACCACATAGATTGTGAAGCTACCACATAGACTGCTGATGTGTAGTGGCTGCTGCTGCTGCTACTACTACTCCTCCTCCTCCTCCTACTACTCCTCTGTTTTTTTTGCTTATATAATGCTGGTGTGTAGTGGTTGTTGCTGCTGCTACTACTACTTAACTACTACTACTCCTCTCCTCCTCCTACCACTACTCCTACTAGCACTCCTCCTGCTCCTACTACTACTCCTCTGTTTTTTTGCTTATATACTGCTGGTGTGTAGTGGCTGCTGCTGCTGCTCCTCCTCCTCCTCCTATTACTACTCCTTCTCTGTTTTTTTTGCTTATATAATGCTGGTGTGTAGTGGCTGTTGCTGCTGCTGCTACTACTACTACTACTTAACTACTACTACTACTACTACCTCCTCCTCCTACCACATATGTTGTTTGACACTTTTCAATAGGGTTTCTAAGTTAGGCCAAAATCAGCCTTGCTGTCTTGTTATTTTTGTGTAGGATGTTTCTATTGGTAACTTTGGGTGAATTTTTTACAGTAGCCTATTTGGAGCATGTAGTATGAACTGTAATTTTTGTAGATTAAACTGTGCAGTTTTCATATATATTCATTATTCCACTTAAATAACTAAATAAATTAAGAAAGGCATTAAAAGAAATGAATTGGTGGTGAACACCTTACTTTCTGGTGATCTTATATCATGTGTGAACTTGTGATGCACTTGGTTTGGTCAAAAATCATGTTTGGCACATAAGTAAATATTTAATTTTAGCATTTTTATAATTCTGGACAGTTTCTAGCACTTGGTGAATTAGGCTTTGATAATGGTGTTTGCTGGGAATCATGTGAATACCAAAGTTGTAGTTAACTTACTAAACTAGCTTGTGTTAAAATTTGGTGGCATTTGGCCAAGTAGTTTAGGAGATATGGCTGTTCTCAGTTTGAGTCCAGTTTTGGCTGCTTTCTGTCTTGTGAGGACAGATTTCTGTTGTTAAGTGATTTCGACTTGGTTAAAGTTGGAATCATGCCTTGAGGTCTGAAAATGAATTTTAGGTAATTTCATAAGCTTTCCAAATTGTCTTATTGCATGTCATTTGGATTTGTAAATCTCCAGGTCGAGTCAGTGTACTATGCTGCTGTTGCTCTCTTACTACTGCTACTGCTCTCTTACTACTGCTACTACTCTGTACTATACTCCATTTCCTCTCTTTTGCTTTCTTTGCTGTGCAGCTACTACTACCTAACTACTACCACTCTGCTTTCCTATATTTACTACTCTGCTATGTCTCTATCTCACTCTTTTCTGGCTCGACTGAACTGCTCTTTTCTGGCTACTCTTCTATGCTTCGGGCAGCCCTTCGGGGTCGATTTGAAACAGCCGAAGGACTTAGCATAGGGCAAGGCAGGTGCTTGTTATGCTTGCTCTCTCCCTCTCTGCTGTTGTCTCGTGCTTGCTGTGCCTGCTCTCTCCATCTTTGGTGCTGCTGGTGCTGTCTGGTGCTTGCTGTGCTTCCTCTCTCCCTCTCTAGAGCTGCTGGTGCAAATACCAGAGACGTCGTGTTTGTTTTGCTTCGAAGCGGGTTTTGGTGGGATGATAGAGATGGCGTGCAAATACAGACGCACGCTAGTTGCTAACTTGCTACCCTCCTCGGCTCCTCCCCTATGCTACCCTCCTATCCTCTATGTTTGGGAAGCAGCAGCTGCTTTTTTTACACATTTTCCTCTCTATGTTTGTTAAGCAGCTGTTGCTTTTTTTTGCCAAATTTCTCCTCTCCTCTCCTCTCCTTTGTTTTGCCGATGATGAAATTGTCCAAGTCCATACATTATATGGAATATGAGCTGATGATTAAGAACTTGTGAGGAACTTGACATCATTAGCAGCCGCCCCTACATTACCTTCTCCTCTCTTCTCTATTATGATGCCTTGATGCTCTAAGTTCATGATCAAATGATGATTGACATGTTTCTGAGGCCTCTACTACTGCTACTACTCGTTTTTTGATATATTGTTGTTTTATAGGACTACTTTGGTTTATAGACCTTTTTGATTTCTTATACCTTCTCGCGTACCTAAAGCACACTTTCTTGCATCTATTAGAACAAAGCGCAAAATAATGTCACGGATACCAGACAGTGCAGCCTGATGCCCCGAGCATGATGATCAGCCAACCTATGAGGAGCAAGCACTAGAGGACCAGCTTACTCAGGAGCAGTTCGATAACGAGTTAGAAAAGGATCTAGAAGTGATGCTTACTCAGAAGCAGTGTGACAAGGAGGAAGGGGAGCAGAAGGAAGAGGCTGCTGAAGGCGAAGAAGAAGAGTGAAGCCAGAAGGAGGCCAACAGAGGAAGATTTGGACAAGGATTTTGACCTGAATGAGGAGATAGGGAAAAAGCCTTAGCTTGTAAATTTTGCTAAAGCTTTGGCTATGTTACCTCTGCTAACACTTTGACCTGTCGTATATATAGATCCCACCTAAAACTCAAAAAAGACAACGTCGACGTCCGTGACATCTCGCTGGACAAGACAGAGTAGAGAAAAGGAGAGCAGAGGCAACAGCCATAGAGACGGATCATGATGCCTCTGCTCCACAACCTCAAGACACAACCATGACTACCAAGCCTAAGAGGAAACGAGGGGATAGAAAAGCAAATCAATATCCAAATAAGGCATGCTATGTGATAATGGAGGTCGGGTCAGTAGGGGAGATCCTTGAGCCGAACGAATTAAGAGGACGATTCCGTAATGCGATCGGGGCCCTAGTAAGAGGTAAATTGAACCCAGCAATCCCTAACTGGAAAGAGGTACTAGAGAACAAAAAGGATGAACTATGGGATAGGCAGCTGAAGCTCAATTTTAGATTTTTGGAGGGTGAGCACGAACTGGTAAAAAATGCTTTCAGGATGATGGGAGAGTCATTCCGACGTTGGAGGTCCAACCTCAACAAGAAGTATATCCAAAAGGGGTTAACTCCCTTCAACGAGTTCGGCAAAATAACTCCTAGTAAATGGGAGGAGCTTGTGGATCAGAAGACTTCACCGGAGGCATTGGAGCTCAGTGCCCGTAACACCAAGCTGGCGAAGAGGAACAAACACCACCATCATCTAGGCCCCGGTGGCTACTATGCCAAGGAAGAGTAGTTTAGGAAGATGGACGAAGAGGCCGCAGCTGCTGGGAATATCGATGTGTCGAATTTGAAGGTACGCTCAAGGAATTGGATATATGCGAGGAGTATAGAATCATCCGGCGGTAATCTTAAGTTTGATAAGCTGGAGACCCAAGAGGCGGTATCAAGGATACTGAAATATGCTGAAGACAAGGAGAAGGGCTCATTCAATCCTTCCAGAGAGAGGGACGAGCTTAGCCTTGGCTTGGGAAACAAGGAGCACACAGGCCGCACCAGGGGGCTAGGGAAAAGGATGACCTAGAAGCAATGATTCGAAGAGGACAGGCATATGTACAAGAAACATGGTAGAGACCGGGAGACTAATCTTGAGCTCCAAGTGAAGGCTCTAGTTACGAAGGCGCTGGAGGAGCAAGGACTGTCTACGGAGCCACGGATATTAGTCATGCCGCCAGGAGAACTGGCATTAGTTGGCAGCCCTCCGAAAGTTCCTAGCAGCTAAGGTTCCACTGCAGCCACAACCCCCGTCGATTGCATACGGGAACCAACTAGTTCCACCATGGTGTTTCTTAGCGGCCAGCCGAACATTGTGATGGAGGTGGCAACGGGTGTGGCACATCCTCCCGGTGTCTTACACCACAATAATAAGATACCGCCAGACTACACTAGGGTCGAGGTGCATACCATGAAGCCCCAGTTCATGCAGTGGAGGATAGACTACACAACTCCTGAGGGGCTGGTGTTACTCGGAGACGTTATTAGGTAGTTCATCCTCTGGTACAAACGGGACATTATATTGACTGCTTCTTTGCCGCATCCCCCTCTCCCAAATTTGGAGCGAGTTGTTGAGGCCGGGGAGATATTTTCACCATCTCATGACCACCACATTCCTGAGATGCCACATTCTTCCCCGCCTCCTAGCGAGCATGTGCTTGATAAGCCACAGCCTTCTCCAGCTCGTACCGAGCAAGTGCATGATGAGATGCCACAGTCTTCTCAAGTAGCATAGCCGATACATGAACAACAAGTGCCTCCTGAAGAAGGTGATGCACAAGAAGATGAGGACGTGCCTGAATGGGAACTTTGAAAGAAGCATCCAATCACCATAAGACCAATTTATGTTCCGATGAAAGACGTCTCATCGGTGTCCAAGTGGTATTCCCATGACCAGTTCAAGCCTGAGAACCAAGTTAAAAAAGTCACATCACGGGGTTCTGAGGAGGCCATCACTAGCAAACTCCACCAAACAGAAAAGCAGTATCCAAATGTTGATGACATCAAATGGTCAAAGGATTGCCCGAAAACATATGAAAGAGGCAAGCCCTTCCTACCAAACCGGGACATCCAGCGCCTACCACTTGGAATGAGAAGGTTCCATGATTGGTACTTGCGTGTTCTCCCAACGAGCGTAGACCTCATACAAGCATGCTTCCCCACCGGCACATTTGGAAGCCCAGCCGGGAAAATTGTCTTTGACTTCAATGACATGCAGACATGCTTTCACCTCGGAGCAATGGAGATGAATCTAATTCGCACGTGGTGCTTGTAAGTCCTTGTCCTCCCGATATGATATGAATGTAATCTTTGAATTTTGTTGTAACTAACCTATGCCGTGATTTGTAGAATGCAAGTGCACATTGTCAAACAAATGCCAAGTGTGAAAGCCGGGTATATAGACCCTCAAGCTATAGCACAAACAAATTTTAATTACCCTAAACAGTGGAAACTGGATGCCAAAGAGCTAACTGCTGGAAAGACTCTTCGGGAGAAAGAGCACATCCGTACGGTGAAACTAAGGGAAGAGTCTCTTAAGGTTGTGGCATACATTGCCCTGGCTTTCAAAATTCTCCAACAGCACTCTACTATATGGTTACCATACAACTTCGAGTAAGTTCAACTCTATACTTAAAGATTTGTTCGATATATTTTATTCGATGCAAAAGAGCTTATCTAGTTCTATGATTAAATCCATGCAGCAACCACTGGATTTGTATAGCCATCGATGTTGGGAGGAGCATGGCATGGATCTTTGATTCAATAGATAGGGACCCGGTGACTTACAAAGACTTCATATCGATTCTCAAGACGTATACATATCGATAATCCTCATTAGCTTATATGTTTGTATACATACTTGTAACGTTCACTTTTGGATACTAACAAGTTGTATTTGCTAAAATAATTCGAACAGAGCATTTAGGTTCTATGTCACTAAACATCATGGAAGGCATGATCCAGCAAGGAAGGAAAAGCTGGCTATAAAAACACTATGTGCGGTAAGTGTAACTTACTTCTTCAGTACTCCATTACATGGCTGTCAAAAGCATTACTTAACATTTTCATATGTAAAACACACAGTGCCCCAAGTAGAAGCCTAGGAGTGTACATTGTGGATACTATATATGTTCTATGATGAGTAACACCGGTGCCTACAGGAGACACCCCTTAAAGGTAAGTTTGAACCTCTTCACCCGTAGTATAAAAACTTCATACATGGTATGAAATACTAAACCCAAACTTGTTCTCTTGTAGTGGAAAGAAGAGAAAGAAATTAAAAGAGACCCATACAAGGATGACCAACTCTTAGAGCTCGTCGGTGACCTTTGCAACTTCATATTGGATCAGATTGTACACGTCAAAGGCACCTACTATGACCGAGAGTCTGACTTAGCACTACTACACAAACTTTAGTGGAGGCGGGCGTTTTCGGTTTCCCGCGGCGGGCAAAGCCGTCCGCCGCGGCCTAGAGGCCACGGTAAATCGTTGCCTTCCCGCGGCGGGCCGCTTTGCCCACTGCGGTTAATCGATTTCCTGCGGCGGGCACGTTAGGATGTCCGCCACGGTTAAACATTAAAAAAAAACAAAAAAAACTCAGGAACCCGCCGGCGAGCCCATTCTCGAGCCCACCGACGAGCCCATTCACAACCCAATACTGGCGCCACCGCACCTCGCTGGATCCGCCGCCGGGGTCTCCACCTTGCCGGATGTGCCGCCGAGGAGGTCATCCTCGCAGGATCTGCGCCATTGCCACAGGTTGGGGCTGTCTCGCCGTGGATCCGTGTCGTCGCCATGTGGATCCACGTCCTGGGAGCAGGGAGTAGACACGACCGCCCTGGATCCACCGCCGTGTGGATCCACGTCGCAGGGAGTCGACGCGGCCGCCTGGATCCGCCGCCGTGTGGATCACCCGTCCCTGCGCGCCACGTAGCTCCTCGCCTACGAGAGAGAGAGATGAGGGAGGTACTGAGAGGAGAGAGAGGGTGGGAGAGAGAGAGGGAGAGAGAGATACCGAGCATGGCGGTGCTCTCCTCGCCAGATCCGGCGTCGACTCCCTGCGCCGCCAGATCAGCCGAGAGGTGCCAAAGGTGCCGCGCGCGATAACACCCTTGATGACGAGCTTGGCGGGGTCGATCTCCCAATCCTCACGGCACCGCCGCAGCGGCGTCAGATCCTCCGGGCCCAACCTCGCGGTCTCGCCGCGACGGTTCCCCATCCCGGAGGCGGGCCGACTCCCCGCTCCGCCGGGCATCTGAGGTGGCGCTCGAGCTGCTCGTCCAGGCTCTTAAGGTCGATCTGGTCCACGCGCAAGACGAACCCAGCTGCGCCGCCGCCCCGCTGGTGGGCTGCCTCATGATTGCGATGGTTGGAGCTAGGAGCACCCGGAAGGTGGCGGCGGTGGCGGCGGATCTTTGTGGGGTTGAGCGGCGTGGAAGGCCTCACGCGGTTTGGTACTGCGCGATGTCTCAAAACCCTAAGTGCTCATTTTATACCGGTTCGCTACGGGCCTCGCCTGAGCCTATTGGGCCTCGGCCTTAACCGAGGCGGGCTTTATAGGATGCCGCATACGGTAAATCGATTTACCGTGGCGGACCTCTTAATATGCCCGCCATGGAAAATAGGTATTTTCCGTGGCGGGAATATTAAGAGGTACGCCACGGTAAATCGATCTACCGTGGCGGGCAAAAGTGCCCGTCTCAGTAAATAAAAAATGCCCGCCGCGGTAAATTGTGGGATTTACCGCAGCGGGCAAAAATAGGAGCCCGCCGCGGAGAGCGTTATCGCAACGCTGCGCAAATTTGTTTTTGTAGTAGTGTAGGTAGAAATCTTCAGTACCAACACCTTCGTGAGACTGAAAGGCTAGCTCTAGGACGTTGATAACAATGTGTATGGAATTTGACATTGGTTTTACCTTGTGAATTATGTCTATTTAATGATGGATTGTACATATTCTTGTGAATTGGACTTGTAATTATAGTTTATATAATACTCTTGTGCTTTTAGTTTATATAATACTCTTGAGCGAACGCGGTTCGGAACGTTGGTCGCGGGGCATTCGGCGGGATTATCTCGCTTTCCTCGCTCACGTTGGTCGCGGGGCGTTCGGCAATGCGAACGCTGGATGGAATACGCAGAAACGTTCGGCAACGCGAACACTGGATGGAATACGCGGAAACAAACAATGTTCTGGTCGAATTTGAATTGTAAATTTGAATTTTTTTTGCAGGAAAACGTACTGTAGGGGCGGTTCTAGACTGAACCGCCCCTACAAACAGGTATTATAGGGGCGGCTGGTACTACAGCCGTCCCTACAAATCGATTTATACTTACCAGCCGTCCCTACAAATCGATTTGTAGGGTTGGCTGTAGTACCAGCCGTCCCTACAAATACATGATTTGTAGAGACGGTTTGGTAGGGGCGGCTGGCCAAACCGCCCCTACAAAGGGTTACGAGCCGCCCCTAAAAAATGTTTCTGTAGTAGTGGGCCTTCATCTGAGTTGGTTATGTGACTCCTAGATTCAATTTCCTGTGGAAGATTGTATCTTCTCATCTGTCTTACGCCAAAACACAGGTCTATGGCCTAGCTCCGGAGCAGAAAGTCGATTTTTTATGCTTGAAGTTTAATAAAAACATCCATTATAAAAAATGCACGGGCCATAAAAGTGTATTATTTAGTCATCTGCTGGCAATGCATCATCTGAGTAAAATAGTCAAAGGATGATGTTATCTAAATGGATGTTTCGCCCGGCGCTGAAGTGCACACCTGACCAACTAGATAATATTTTTTATTAATTGGTGTTGGAAACTTGGAATGCATCATCATTTTTTTATTGCTACAAGATTTTCAAAAGATGTGCTAATGATAAGAATTAGAAACTGACAAATTGACACAGCCAAGCTACGTGTCTCAGTACGTACGATGCAACTTAAAACGCCTATTAGGCTGTCACGTTTTTCAAAGATGTTATGTGATATATAAAGAGAATTAGGATCCTATGACTATCGTAGCGTTGTTTCTAAGGGCATGTACAACGGGCGTGCCGGCCGTCGTCACCGGATAGAAGTTTTTCAAAATCCCCCCCCGGTTCGCAGGAGAGAGAGCGAAGCTGTCGCATCGTGAGACGACGGCGAGCGCTCATGCTCCCAGACGAAGTCGATGGCTGGCTTCGCGTTGTACAGTGCCGTCGTCTTTAGCCGACTCAGCGTGGATCCAGCTGCGGGCGCGTGAGAGGGAAAAAATCGCGCCAAAAATCTTCACCGACGCTGTCTTCTCCGTTCCTACATCCTCACCGGCGCGCACGCGCGGAGGATGAGCAACGAGCAAGCATCGCCAGCACCAGGGCAGGGCGGGGTGAGCACGGCGTCGGCACTGGGGCGGGGTGGGGCGGAGCTGAGCCGCACCGAGGCAGGGTGGGGCGAGCATAGCGTCGGCACCGGGGTAGGGCGGGGCGGAGCAGAGCCGCACAAGTGGGGAAACGCGGGGCCGTGCCGGCGGGGACAAGAGCGTGGCGGATCACAGCCGAGCTGGCGAGGAAGAGCAGGGCCGCGCTGGTGGGACAGGGTGCATCCCGACGAGGGAAGCACATGTCGTCTCCAGAATCCTCTCTCCTACTTTACCGATCAAGATTGCTCGCGGCCTCGCCCGAATTTGACCTGGAAGACGCCGTCGTAGTGTGCGCCCTAGTGTCGCCCTCAGCGTAACTCTGTCTGTCTCCATCGTAATGATGTACTGCTCCATGGCATCTATGAGTATCACATGAAGAACACCAAAACGGATGAGAAGATCGAATGGTTACGGGAGCTTATTATGTGAAACCTCACATCACCATATTCCAGATGCCCCCAATAAACAATGTAATTCGTTTTGCTTGAAACCAGTATGCTTTGGTGTTGGCTGTGTTTAGGTAAGCCGAGGGAATATGAAAACTGAATGTTTCTGTTCAGCTACTGAAAACTGATAACCCAATGCACACATTGTGTAATTCTATTTTCAGTTACTTGCATGTTCACTTGATTTTGATTGTGGTCAGTTACATGATAACTGAATGCTTGTCATCAGGCTCATTTTCAGTTACTTGCATGTCCCCATAGTGTCACCTGTCTGCATGTCATCAGGCTCATTTTAAGTTAACTGAATGCTTGATTTCTTGCCATCAGGCTCATTTTCAGTTACCTGATAACAGTATGTTATATTTGATCTATGAAATATGTTATATTATATTATATATGTAATATATGATTTACTTTGAAGGATTTGTTTTGCATCAATTAGAAACATAATGGTATATAGAAATGATATTCATGATTGATCATGACTACATACAAGCATTAAACGATTTGTAGACAGCTAAATAAACAGTAGTTGTCTGTGGGCTGTATGAGCTGTCTGATTAGCCGTCTGTGTTGTAAATTCTAAAAACTTACAGACAGCAGCTGTCTCTCTGTTGTACATGCCCTAAGGCGATCTCAGAAAAAAAAACTGAGTTGTGTGCAGTCTGTATGACAATAGGCCAAAATATGTGCGTGTTTTCTACAAGATCTCATGCCAAAACTGTGTCTACATAATGATACTGACCCTCTATCTCCCTCATGCTAATCATCACTCGCTATGTCAGCAAAATATGATAGGTGGAATCTAATTAATCCACTGGGAGTAGCCGTAAACAAATACTTCGGTGCAGCATGTCTATTTCACGGTGATGGGCACACGCATACGGGTATCTGTGTGCAAGATACTTCACCAAGTTGCAAAGAAGGGATCTGACATGCTCCCTCATTCTCATAATTAAACAATGAAAATCTCGTTTCTTGAGGAGTTAAACAATCTTCAGTGTAAAAAATATATAAAAATAACTAACATTTATGATGCACAAGAAATATCATTAGATTAATGATGACATATATTCTAATAAACATATTTAAAGATACAAATATTTTGATCTTATTTGTTTGTAAACCTGCTAATGAGACATGCTCCCTCTGTCTACGGAAGCATGCTGGTCAAACTTTCGTAAGTTTGACAAGGTTTATAGAAAATATTAACAATATTTGTACCTCTAAATAAGTTTATTATGAAAATAGATTTAATGATCTATCTAATGATACTAATTATGTCTTATAAAAGTATTTTCTTGTATATATTTGATCAAAGTTGAGTATGTTTGACGTTTTGAGAAGCGAGAATGACAGTTAAAAAGGGACGGGGGCAGGGGCGGATCTAAGGGGGGGGCTGGGGGGGAGCCTACAGCTGGTGCATCAATGGAAATATGGGGAGGGTGAGGGAGAAAAAGAGGTGGAGGAAATAAGAAAAATAGAGAGAGAGAGGAAGAAGAAGAAAAGACTAGCCCTCCCTTCAATCCTGTTATGCATCCGCCACTGGACGGGGGAGTAAGATTGTTCAACTGTGAAGTGAGACTTTCATTGTTTTTGAGACAGTAGAAGTATTAATGTCTAGATAAGACCAAACCCCAAGACTGCTGAGGCGCAGACGAACCAATATATTTAAATAACTGCTTATTGACAGATTTATCTCCAAGAAAACCAATGTGGACATGATGATATCTCCTGATTTACATAGCCAGATAAAATAAAGATGGGTGAACCATTAGTTTTTATGAATAATATGCCTTTTTACCTTTAATTTAGACAATTAGCGCTTGTTTAAGATGAAGAAAGAAAAGAAAAGGATTAAAGATGATTTAGTTTTTTATTCCAATATATCAAGATTAATATTTTTTACGCTAACATGAATGTCTGATATTGATATTCTATTTTTTTTGTCCATACATGGTGGACGGTCCCCCTATAATCCTGACTCTCCCCCTAAATCTATAGGGGCAATTAGAGTTCATCTCCACTACTACACAATGTTTAATGGAGGCGGGCAATGCAACTGTCTCCAATCAAAGGTCACCATTAATGGAGACCTACGGAGGCGGTTGCGTTGCCCGCCTCGGTTAATTGATTAACGGAGGCGAACATCTTAATTAAGGCAACCATCTTGGTTAATTCCTATTAACAGAGGGGGTTAATCAAAGTACACCGTCTCTCAAAATCATTTGTGTAGTGGTGCTCGTCATGTTGACACATGGGATTTTGCTTTTTCACTTCTCCAACAAAGATTATTAAGATTGAGAAGATGAAAAGTTATCACGTGATGCGCAATAACTCCTTCTGATGTGTACACGTGATGTACAGCTCTTTGATGCAACCAACGCTAACTATAATGCAATTTCTTATTGGACAGACAATGATCTTTCCATCCATAGTTTATGCGCGACAAGCCAACAAGCACTAGCAGGATTTAGAAACCTCCAAAACCAAGTCTCAGCTGGGGGTGTAAGATCTAAGTTGCTGCACAAATTCATCGATGTACCTCTCCTGGAGCTCCTTATTGGCTACAACTTCTTGCAACTTCATGGCGTTTGATAGAAAGACCCTCCTGGTATCTTCTTCAACCATCACGGCCCGCACTGTGTTGGCAATCCCTTGGCGGTCGAAAGACCCATCGTCTTCATCCCTTGGAACCTGCAACCCTACCTTCCTCCCTGCCATGAGACGCGCATTTGGACCTTGGTCGGCGAAGATCGGTAGCATGATCAGAGGGTGCCCATACAGAAGCCCTTCGGTGAGCGAGTTCCGTCCACAGTGCGTCAAGAACGCGCCCACGGCGCCATGCGCCAGTATGGTATTCTGCGGCACCCAGCTCGTGGTCACCATGCCAAGGCCGTGCGTACGCTCCAGGAAGCCCGGAGGGAGGACATCAGCGTCAGGAACGCCCCTGGGCTTCCTCAGCGCCCAGAGGAATCGCGTTCCGGCGAGCTCGAGCCCATGAGCCAGCTCGTGGACCAGCTCCACGCGCAGCGGCACCTCGCTGCCCAGCGCGACGTAGACGACCGACTTGGGTGGCTGCGCGTCCAGCCACCTCACGGTGGCGTCGTCTCTGTTCATGCCGGCTCCGCGGCCTCCGTCCGGCGATGGCGGCAGGAGGCCGAGTGGGAGGAGTGGCTTGCCGAGGAGCGCGGCGGCATGCGAGAAGGCGTGGAGCTCCCACTCGGGGCAGCTCCGCATGGCGGTGATCGCGCACCCCTCCAGCGTCAAGGTGATGCGCCGGGCGATCGACATACCTGACGTGCCGACATGTGTGAACAACGCCGCGTCCCCATCCCACTCGTAGCGCGGCATGCCCGCCGGTGGCTCCTCCACGGTGGTGAGGTGCTCGAATATGGAGGCCGCGGCGGGATCCGTGCGGTCCCTCGCCCCGCACGCGCACGCCGCTATCGTGGCCGCGCTGGGCTGGAGCATCGCGCACGGCACCCTGTGCTCCACGGCGACGGCGGGCGCCCAGTGGTGGAACGTGTCGACCAAGATCCAGTCCGGCCGGCTCACCTCGTCACCGGCGCACGCGGCGCTCAGGAACTCCGTGAACGGCGCGGCGAGGCCGTCGAAGGCCTCCCAGAGCAGCTCGAGCCTGTCGCCGGGGACGTCGTTGGTGGACTCGGCGCCCTCGGGGAGGCCCTCCACCCGTGGGAGCTGGAGCGCCACGAGGTCCACGGCGTGGCGCCGCGGCGGCAGGCGCGCGAGGTTCCTGGGCGTGGAGACGTAGGACACGCGGTGGCCACGCGACGCCAGGCGCTCGGCGAGCTCCAGGTACGGGAGCATGTGGCCGAACGCGAGCCACGGGCAGATCACGATGCGCAGCGGCGGCGGCACTGTTGACGACTCGGTAGCCATGGCGAGGTGACGGATGAGTATCTGTGACAAACAATCAGCTCGATAGCACTACGCCCATCGCCGGGCCAGGCGAGCTCTCGTTGTAGCTAAAAAAAGGCCAAAGGGGACGGGGAGTTGTGTTAATTTGGAGTGCAGCACACTACCTAATAATTTCTAAAATTGTAGAGTCATGTATGCTGAATTACCGATATATGTGACGTGCAACTTAGGTGTCGGAACAAATTACAAGCTAGCCAGCTAGGACAGGGGTAGCATCGAAATTCTCCACTTCACCAATCGACGTTGATCGAGGAACACCTTGAGCTCGCTAATTGACGCGATGTCGCTCTCGATCGCTATGGCATTATGGCAAGGTACGACCACATCGACAACGAGACCTCGGTGTGTCTCCCTGCGGACCCCGCCCGTACGTGGACGGCGTGGAGTAGCCTGTTTCATCAACCAGTCATTATCGTATGTATAAGTGTCGATCAGCCTCGGCGGCGGCATAGATAACGCTACAACATGTACTACATGTGTGTGGCTGCGGACGGCCACCGCGAGCGATTCGTTTGTCCACACAGCAACGGGGCTCACTATACCACAGCCGCAAAGATCTTATATGTTTTTCAATAAACCTCTTCTTGTAAGGTAAGGCCAGTTTGGATTCACCCTAGCTAAACTTTATTAGCTAACTAATTTAACTAGCAAAAATTTATCATGGACTATTTGGATCCTCTAGCTAATTGGTGTTTATTGACCATCACTAGTACAGAACCGAGCTTTACTCCCGGTGGGGAACCCCCTCTAGTCCCGGTTCCCCACCCGGGAGCAAGCATCCGGGACTAAAGGGGGGGTCCTTTAGTCCCGGGTCAGGAACCGGGACTAAAGGAGGACCTTTAGTCCCGGTGGGTAACACCAACCGGGACTAAAGGTGCCTCCTGACATGCCACGATGGCCGGCACCTTTAGTCCCGGTTGGTAATACGAACCGGGACTAAAGGTTTTTTTCTTTTTTCTTTTCTTTTCATTTTTTTGTTTTCTTTTCAAAATAGGTTTTCGAAGTCGTATTGTACGCTGCTAATTATACATTTATACGCGCATATAGTATGTTTCGGTCAAGCACAATGAACGTATTAAATCACACAATTCAATCATAGAAATATATATATATATATATATATATATATATATATATATATATGCATGCATGCATCATATATATATTTACATGCATGCATGCATATGTGTATTTTACATTATATTATTTCATGTGCATATATTACAAAAGATTGCATTATAGTTGTTGTGACATAACAAGTTTCTTCTCATCCTCTAGCTTGGCTTCAATGGCGGTGTTGGGTCAAGTAGAACTCGCCCTTGGAATCGATGACCTGCTCATTAAAAATCCGCTATAGACTCTTGAATTGCTTTGATTTGGTCTTGCCGTATGACCTTTTCCTCCAACCATCGAGTCTACAGGTTTGAATTAAAGGAAAATAAATTAATATATGTACATATATATATATATAAAGACATAGTAACACAATCAATAATAATAATTAAATGAATATATAGTGTATTTTAACGTACTTTGAGTCTCTCTGTAGGAGTTCTTTGGGAGAGCACCTTGATAAACTTGCAAACATAGTAACCACAGATGGTTGTTCCCTGTTCTCGCCTTAGACACCACTTTCACGAGAAAAAGATTTGTCATCAATCTGGTGATCCGGTGAAAGCTATATGTTGAATTAATAAAGATGATGCGATTCAGGGGACTTACTTTCAAAGGGATTACATTCGATGGCGCTTTGCATTTTTCCATGTGTTGCTTCTCAATAAAGGTTTTCCAAACACTTTTAATAAAAAATTTGCCACGTCATCGATATAGTTAATCATCATGTTTGTGTGTATATATAGTTGCTAGAGATCTCGAAATTACCTCTGGATAATATCTATCATATCTTGGTAGTCTTGTTGTGGTTTTCTCATCGAGTCATAGATTATCAAGTGACTTTTCACCGGATCGATGTCCATCAATATCCGATGATTGCTGCATGTGTTTATAGGATATAACGCATAACACTCATTAATTAACTAGAATCAACATAAGCCATTAAGGCTATGATCGACATGATTAACACTCACTTGAAGTTATAGGAAAGAGTATATCCTTCTTGTGGCGTTGGTTCACTAAGAAGTTCATGAGGTTACTCTCGACTCGGACTTCCAATTAGTCATTGGAGTAATTGGGTCTTTGAATACTATATGGGGATCAACAAAACCAATTTCATTGCGGCCTTCCTTTCGAAAGAGCTCTGTCATTGTAAATCTGCATATATATAGTACTTGTTAGGATAATTTATATGCATATACACACATATGATGAGTTTAATAATAGATCGAAAGAATTATTACTTACGGGCAATAGCGATAATGATAACTTTGTCCGGAGAGGTCGGTGGCATAGTTGATGAAATTACGCAAAGTCAACATACATAACATCATCATACGGAACCAATGTTCGTCTCTAATTACGACACCAACGCAGAAAAGTCTCCATTGGTAGACCTTTTGCATGTACCACTGTTTAGCGGTACATTTCGTCCCCGGATCGAGATAAGGCTTGAGGTTGTATAGACTCGCCCTAGTACAAATTTTTCTTCCAAATATCAACCTCCGCCGCACTCTCAATGTTTCCATCACCAAACATCTGGTAAAGGTCGAGACCAGTCTCATCAAGAAATTCACCAAGGTGATCCAAATCGACATCCGGAGGTATGTTTGCCTGATGCATTAATCCTAAATTCGAACCATATTCATTACCAACAACTAGCGGGGGGATTGATTGGTGCGCTTGTTGTCCGAGTTGGGCAACTCCTTTCCCTGCCCTTTTTTTTACATGCGCCTCAATTGACTTGGTGAGAGTGCGGTCATAGTCTGATAACGTTGATTTGGACGACTTACGAGATTCCCATTGTTGATCTTTGGTAAGAAATCACCTTTTTCTTAAAATATCCGAGACTCTGAAGAAGTACGGTTTCTCCGGGTTTCTCCTTGCTTCTTGATTCATTTTAAGTTTGTCATAGAATCTAGACATGTCTGTCTTTTATATGCATCAGTTCCTTCTTCCTTCTCTTGAGATATTATTTTGGGAATAACCCTTGGTTTCACGGTGGCTTTCTTTGCAAAGGGGACCGGTTCTTCGTTTGAGGGCTGACCTCTTGCTAGGCTTCTTGGTAGGCGGGGCGGGGGGCGTTGGAGACCTCCTTGGAGGTGTTGGCGTGGCGTTGGAGACCTCCTTGGAGGTGTTGGCAGCGGCGTTGGAGACCTCCTTGGAGGTGGCGGCTGCGGCGTTGGAGACCTCCTTGGAGAGGGTGTGGATGCAGCCTCGTCTTCCAACACAATGTCATCGTACAGAGCACTATGATGATCTGGCGATTGAACAATTGGATTTAGATTGGGGGAGGATCTGCTACAAAAAAAGGAATGACATATTATTATGAGCAGATTGTTAATTATTTAAGCCAATACAAATTAATGATGTAGTGTTTTCATCCGCACATACCTATGGTGAGGTAGTTCAGGAGGAGGTGGAGCCGACATCCCTGGAATGATGATGTAGCGCTTGCGCCATAGAATGAATGTCTTCTCCGCTTCTCCTAGAGTCTTCTCGCCATCACCTCCAGGAATGTCAAGAGGCAAATCACTAAAACCTTTTTCAGCTTTATCTACCGAGATGGTGGCATATCCTTCTTGGATTATATTCCCATGAATCCTTGGTGTCTTGGTTCGGTCGATAGGATTAACAAGACCGATAGCCACCTTGATTGTGGAATTCTCCTTGAATGTGTAGCTCACACGTTGTACAAGGTTCGATGGCGTCATCCACGAGGGAAGCGCATCCTGTGTCCCCTTGATTTGGTATCTCCGTGGAAGCGCAGCAGCTTTTCAATCGAAGCAGTTGGCTAATGTTGATTCCTCGGCTCGATGCACCTTGCTTGCACTCACCGCTATTTGCACTTGCCTTTTGATTTCCTCCTGCATTCTCGCTTCAAGGTTTTTTTTTCCGCTCACATGCTTCACGCACCGCTTCCTCCAACCTCTGGGAGCGGTGTGCCTCTTCTTCCTTCTTTCTCTGGCGACTTCAGAGGAAGGTCTGCATCTGAGGGAATCCATGCTCCCACGAGACACTTCCTTTGCCTCTAGTTCGCCACCATGTTCAATAGTCCCGATGGCGTATGTCACCATCCTTCTCTCTGTTGGGCTGAACACACCACTAGCGATAGCTCTCTGAGCATAAAGCAATCTTTCTGCTTTGCTTCTTGCAGGTCTTGCGCCATAAACGCACTTCCACTCTCTGGTCTAGTGTTCCCCATGAGCGAAAAACCAATTCTTTGCACGTTCTCCCCACTCGAGTGATTACAGTGCGATACCCTTGGCAAGAAGGTGCGCTTCCATTTTGTTCCACTTCTTAATGGCGGTCGGGTAGCCACCGATCCCAAGGTATGGTGGTATGTCTTCATTGGGCATTATGTTGGTTCTTTATCACCCGACTCACACCCTCTTCCGAAGTCTTGTACTTGTACAAACTCATCCCAATAGGGCCTCTGCTTTGAGATCGGGCTGGGACGGTAAAATCTGGTGCTATGTTCTTCTTGACATACGTCGTGTATAGGTGTTTCTTCCAAGTCTGAAACTGGGTGGCCATCTTCTTCATTGCCCAATCCCTAACTCGCTCCTTCAATTCATCACCATCTATTATATCATCATAATCATCTGTTTGGAGCGTGAAATGTACCAAGACATCATTCCAAATTAACGCCTTGTCACGATCGGAGACAAAACTGATATGAGGAGCATTGGTCTTCTTCTTCCATTCACGGGTACTAATCGGAGTCGGTCCCGTACAAAGGTAACCACAGTGGTGCACAAATTTCATTTTATTCGCCCCCCGGTTCTCCTGTATCCACATTGAACTCGAGATGATGAAGCGACCTCCAATGGCTTTTTGGGACCTCGAACATTTTACTCTTCGTTGTAGTTGTTGATGTCGATCCAGAGGGCTACAAAACATAAACATTATTTTTAATGTCATGAGCACACATAGGACATATGATAATATATATATATAGCTAATAATAAAAAATATATACTTGGCCAATATGTTGTTGCTCATTTTGTTCAAGAGCTAATCTTGACTCCGTCATCTACATCCTCTTGCATGTTATTTTAGCACCATCATCGCCGGCAACTTGAGTGCCGGTGTTGATCAAATTCATCATCAACTCCTCCTCATCCATATTTCTCGAATTGGCCATCTAGCTTCAAAAACAAAACCAATATATAGTACGTCAAATCTTTGCTTATTACATGCGTAAAATCTACAAACAATATGCATTATTAAATCTTGCCCCTCGATCACGGGCAATTAGCCACACTAGGACGAACTACGTCGGTACTAGGGCGAATTAGGGCACGAAAAGAAAGCGGTGTGACAAGAGTGGCGGTGCTCCACTCCGCCAGATATATGTCTGTACACATGGGTGAACGAGGGGCGGCGGTGCTCCGCCGTATACATAAAACGCATGGACGAAATGCATATGAATACAAATGACGTATATATACGTGTCGCCGCGCGATGGCGGTGTCTTTGACGACGATGGCGTGAAAGCGGGCGGCGTCTTTGACGGCAACGCGACGACGGCGTGAGGCGGGCGAAGCGGTGTCGGTGCGTGATGTTGTGATCCTATGTACCATGTGATCAACCATGTAGTCATTCATCATATGAGAAAATTCTATGTTAATAATATAAGTATAAGTCATTATGAAATGTAAGTATATGTGTCTTATTGCTCATATAACCATTACTATTTCCGAAATGATAAGAATTTATTTTCTTCTTTTACAGGCGATCTCTGATGCTATGATATAAAGTTTGAAGATAGTCTTCCCGGAAAAAATATGTAATGCTCATATTACTTTAGCAACATTAATATATTATATCTGTATATTCAAAGTTCACAAATGAAGAAACATGTGATATTTTTGATAAACTAAAAAACGCTTAGTTTACAAACTGGGTATCAAAATTGAGTTCCTATTTGACCATTATATATCCTACAACAAATCCTTCAAAAAAAAAGACCCTACATGAATATATTTGGATAAAATTTCGTTAACAAACATTGATCTATGAAGATAGAAAAAATTCTTCTATTAATGTAGCGTTGTTTCCGAATAATATATAGCGTGTTTATTAACAAACATATCTTAACAACAAGCGGATGGTTAAAGCGTTGTTTCCGAATAATATATAGCGTGTTTATTATACAAGCCATGGATTTATATCGATCCAATTAATTTCTAAAGTAATTTTATTGGTGATCCTTAATTATACTTGTCATTTAGAGTTCCAAATATTCAAAACTTGCCTTAAGATATGTTTTTATTTAAAATCATTTAGAGTTCCAAATATCGGCGGTGTACCTCTTGGAGGGCCTCGGGCCGGCGGCGGTGGGAACAGCGCGCAGTGGAGGCGTGTCGGGCGCGGAGGAGGCGCGGTGGAGGGCCCACGGGCAAGCGGGAGGAGGCACGGTGGAGGCCACGGCAACGCAGGTGGAGGCGTGTCGGGCGCGGAGGAGGCGCGGTGGAGGCCCACGGGCAAGCGCGAGGAGGGAGGCGCGGCGCCTTGCAGTGGAGGCCGCGACGAGGAAGAAGACAGCGGCGCCGGTGTCACGGAAGGCGAACGGACGCGCGGCGAGGAAGAAGAGGAAGCGCGGTGTTCGGTGTTCGAAGGAAGAAGACAGCGGATCGATCTGCGGTACTGGAGGTTATATAGCGAGAGGAGAATTACTCCGGTGCCATCCACCAACCGGGAGTAAAACCCTTACTCCCGTGGTTGTTACCAACCGGGAGGGTAAAAGTACCTTCTCCCGGTGTGTTACCAACCGGGAGTAAAGATATACTTTACTCCCGGTTGGTAACACGCACCGAGAAGTAAAAGAGATTTGGCCAGTGGCATGAATCGCAGCCCACCTTTACTCCCGGTGGGCTTCCACCCGAGTAAAGGTGGCTTGCAGTTTCGTTTCCTTTGTTTTAAGCAATAGTCTTGTTACATACAATAGAAATGCAATAGTTTTTATTAAATACATAGTAAATTAAATAAAAGGCATAAAATTATTTTGTTAAAAATATGAATTTTATTTTGTTTATTGCACATAGGAAAAATCGATAACCTAACTTTTTTTATATTTTTGTTAGAATTATAAAACATAATGGAACTAATATTTATTATTTAGTTAATGCAAAAATGTAGTGTTTAATTAAAATTATTAAAATTATTGGTTTTGGACAGGAAATTTGTTTTCATATCATTTTAACGTTAATATTTTAATTTTTCATCACTCAAGATATCCTAATAATTTACCTTTTTGAGAGAAAATCCCACCAAATCAAACATTGATTTAATTTAAAACATGACATAATAAACATCTGAATTCACAATTATTACATAATATCTCAAACACACACTATATTAAATCACTATATCATCAAGTGGGCACAACGATGAACTTCTTCTTTATGTATGTCCCTTGGTTATGATCGCTTCAGTAACCATGGAGTGTCCTCATCATTTACCAAGATGCTAGGGTCTTTGTTCACTTTGAAGGGCGGAATTCGGTCATCCTTTTCATATTCTTCCGACATGTCCGACTTGTCCTCAATTCCCACGATGACTCTTTTCCCTGAAAAGAACTATGTGGCGCTTTGGCTCTTTGGTTGAGTCATTATCATTTTTCCTCTTTTTTGGTTTGGTAGACATATCATTGACATAGAACACCGATTCACATCCTTGGCAAGGACGAATGGTTCGTCTTTGTACCCAATATTACTAAGGTCTCTTGTTGTCATTCCATACTCGTTGTCTCTTTGTTACTCCGCCTCCGGTCACCTTGACCCATTGGCACTTGAACAATGGGATCTTCAAAGTAGGTGCATATTCTAGTTCCCATATTTCATCTATCGTCCATAATATATACGCTTATTCCCATTCGATGCTGTGGCATCTATCACGGACACCACTTGTTTTGGTTGGTACTCCTTTTATCTTGGGCTCTTTGTGTAGAATATGTTCCCATTTATCTCGTACCCTTTGTATGTGACGATATGCCATGATGGTTGCATAGCCAATAAATCTGATTGCTCATGGATGCTCTCATCACCTTGACATTTTTTTCGCAACCAACCGCCGAAAGTTTCCATGTGCTTATCGTAATCCAAGCTTCATCTTCCCGAGAAACTTCGGATCGTAAGAGATCCTTGTGTGTCTCAATATACGGATCTACCAAAGAGGAGTTCTGTAGAAGCTGTGTAGTCGCTTTATTGAAATAATCATCATCCGTACCAATATATGTTTTCCTCCCTAGTGTCCCTTTCCGCTTAGTCTCCCCTCATGTCTCGATTCAGGAACACCAATCGAGTCAAGGTCGGGAATAAAGTCAACCACAGAACTCAATGACCTCTTACATTCCATAGCCCTTGGCGATGCTTCCTTCTGGGCGAAACACGGTTGTGAACATATTTCTTTAGGACTCCCATGAATCTCTCTAAGGGGAACATGTTGTGTAGGAACACAGGACCGAGAGTGAAAATCTCCTTGACTAGGTGAACTAGGAGGTGTGTCATAATATCAAAGAAGGAAGGAGGAACACTAACTCAAAGTCGACGAGACATTGAACCACATCATTACGTAGTTTAGCTAGATCAGTTGGATCAATTGCCTTACGAGAAATTGCATTGAGGAATGCACATAGCTTTACGGTGGCTAGACGTACATTTGGAGGTAGAATTCCTCTTAATGCAAGCTGGAAGTAATTAAATCATGAGAACGTGACATCATGGGACTTTAAGTTCTGAAATTTCTTCTACGGCACATTTATAATACCCTTTATATTCGAGGAGAATCCAGATGGTACCTTGATGTTGTTTAAGCATTCAAACATGATTTCCTTCTCCTCTTTGCTTAGAGTGTAGCTAGCGGGGCGTAAGTAATGGCGTCCATCATCATCTTCTCTGGATGTAGGTTGTCTCTTTCTCTCAAACAACGCAGTCTGTCGTGCTTCAAATGTGTCCTTAGGCTTTCCATACACACCCATAAAGCCTAGCAGGTTCACACAAAGATTCTTCGTCAGTGCATCACGTCGATCGAGCTACGGACCTCCGGGACTTGCCAATAGGGTAGGTCCCAAAATATGGACTTTTCTTCCCACATGGAGTGCGTGACCGGTAGCGTCTTTGAATAGGTTGGCTTCCATGTCCTTTTCCAAAGACGACTTTCACATCATTGACCATATCGAGTACATCCTCACGGTTCGGTTCGAGAGGCTTGGTCGGTGGTCTGATTTCCTTTAAAATGCTTACCTTTCTTTCTTACGGGGTGATTTGCGGGAAGAAATCGACGATGGCCAAGGTACCACGACCTTTCGACATTTTTCAAGAATACACCTCTAATATCACCGAAGCGGTGTGTGCATGCATTATATCCCTTGTTTGACTGTCTGAAAAGATTACTTAGAGCAGGCCAATCATTGATTATTCGAACAACAATGCTCGCATGAGATCAAAGTGTTCTGTTTGTACTCATCCCACACACGTACACCTTCTTTATTCCACAAAATGAGAAGTTCATCAATAAGTGGTCTCGGTACACATCGATGTCATTGCCGGGTTGCTTGGGCCTTGGATGAGCACGAGCATCATAATGAACTTCCGCTTCATGCATAACCAAGGAGGAATGTTGTAGATACTTAGAGTAACAGGCCAAGTGCTATGACTACTGTTACGCTCTCCAAAAGGATTGATACCATCTGTACTTAAAGCAAACCTTAAGTTTCTTGCGTCATTTGCAAACTCAGGAATTCTCATCGATTGCTCTCCTTTGGGACCCATCGGCAGGTGTCTCAACATATTGTCTACCTTACGGTCTTCTTTGTGCCATCGTAACAATTTTGCATGTTCTTTGTTTACGAGCAGACGTTTCAAGCGTGGTATTATAGGAGCATACCACATAACCTTGGCGAGGATTTTCTTACGTGGACGTTCGCCCTCAACATCACCGGGTCATCTCTACTTTGATCTTATATCATGACGCATGGCATACCGGGCATGCATCCAATTTCTCGTACTCTTTGCCACGGTATAGGATGCGATCATTAGGACATGCATGTATCTTCTCTATTTCTAGCCCCATAGGACGAGACAACTTGTTTTTGCTTCGTAGGTAGTGGCGGGCAATTCATTGTACTTCGGAAGCATCTTCTTTTGGATTTTTAGTAACTCTCCAAATCCCTTGTCAGATACACCATTCTTTGCCTTCCATTGCAGCAATTCTAGTGTGGTTCCCAACTTTTTCTGCCCTGCATCACAAGTTGGGTACAACAATTTCTTGTGATCTTCTAGCATCCGCTCGAACTTGATCTTCTCCTTTTCACTTTCACATTCTCTTTGTGCATCACGAATGACCTGACAAAGATCATCAGCCAGCTCATCTTCTGCGACTACCTCTTCTTCAGCTTCTCCCATTGCAGTATCATTGAAGCACGCACCATCAGGAATAATATCATTGTCGTCCCATTGTTCTTCTTCATCTTCTTCCATTACAACACCGGTTTCTCCGTGCTTTGTCCAACAAATATAGTTTGGCATGAAACCCGACTTGAACAAGTGTGAATGAAGAGTCCTTGAGCAAGGATATTCCACCGTATTCTTACATATGGCACATGGGCAGCACATGAAACCGTCGCGTTTGTTTGTCTCGGTACGCACGTAATAAAGAATGCACGCCGTCAATGAACTCTTGTGAGCGGCGATCAGCATTATACATCCAATGACGGCTCATCTGCATTACATGACATAAATATCATATTAAAACCTAGATCATAATTAATTATTTATACAACATGCGTGCCACCACAAAAGATACAAATTTATGAAAGCATCGCTACAATGTAGACAATCCCAACTACCACTAAAAGAACTAAAGCTAAAATACATTTCAGGAGCACAAGGATTTCATGACCAATCTCAACTAAAAAACAGACAGATCCCCGATTGTGCAACATCTTTGGGCTTCTTGGCTGGATCACTTGCCTCATTAGCCAGCCAGTGTCTTTTTGTTGTGCAAGATATTTTTGCACGAGTTCAACATACTCTTCCTCCCGATGAAGCCTGAACATCGTCACTTTGCCATCCCAATTTGAAATTAAAACAAAAATTAGAACTTTAATCACAACCATCATGAAAATAGGTATAAACTAACCATAATCATTAAATACGATAAAATAACTCACATTGCGATCCGGACACTTGTAGAAGATACGATCCTTGTTGGGACCCTCCTTCTTCACTCGGTACTCCATCACAATCTTCATCTCATCACGACACTTGCCGCATGGAATGAGAGGAAGGCCCGCCTAAGTCGCTTTGGAAACCCATGAGAGGCCGAGGACCCGGAAGCGATTGCCATCTACTCTCTATACTCATTTTTAATACACTATAAATTTCTTCTTTTATAAACAAATAAAATTAACAAACTATAAAATTATCTAGATCTCTAAACAATGATATTTTTAATGGTCATTGTGTTCTCGCTCTTTACTGCGGCGGTAAGTAATTCATATGATATTTTCGCAAATTAACGTAAGAATGGGAATGTACACACATAACAGACTACTACGACGATATCGGGGCGTGTGAATAAATAACCATCCATACTAGTTGACCTTGCTTACATGATCATCTCGGCGAGCATTTCTCCACCGGACGGCACCGTGCTTGCCACGGAAGAGCTCCAATTCTACGAGGAAGGAACACGGTCTTCCACGACCGTTGCCGCTCTCCCTCGTAGAATCAAAGCTCCTCCTTGACGTCCGTTACCTTTCGGCGGAAAACGTGCTTCGCCGAGATGAACACGGTCCGCAAGTTCAACTAGTATGGATTTTCTATAATTTTCTAACTATTTTCTAAGTTTATATTTATATATATACTACGTTTGGGTATGCGGTGATTGATGACTACTGCGACGATATCAGGACATGTGAATAAATAACCATCCGTACTAGTTGACCTTGCTTACGTGATCATCTCGGCGAGCATTTCTCCACAGGACGGCACCGTACTTGACCACGGAAGAGCTCCAATTCTACGAGGAAGGGAACACGGTCTTCCACGACCATTGCCGCTCTCCCTCGTAGAATCAAAGCTCCTCCTTGACGTCCGTTACCGCTTCGCGGAGAGAGCGTGCTTTCGCCGAGATGAACACGGTCCGCAAGTTCAACTAGCTACTTTAACCTTATTTCATGTAAATATGCAAGCTTGAAGTGATTTTGAGCTCAAATTGCTTACAAATGAAAAAAAACCAAAATAAAGAACCATATATATATATAGTGAACAAAATGAGATAAGACAATGGTGAAAAATGAGAGTATGAGATTGGTAACCTTTACAACTGAAGAATCGACGGAGGAATCGAAGAAATCGATGGAGGAATCGAATAATGGATGGAGGAACAATGGAGGAAGGGAGGAAGCAAGAACACTACTGCAGTGAGCTTCAAAATGTGCTGAGCTCGGGCTCGGGGAGGAAGGAGGAGACGGCCGATTTATAAAGGGAGAACATTTAGTCCCGGTTGGTGGATCCAACTGGGACTAAAGGTAACTTTCCAACCCCGGGCGCAGCCACGGCCCGGGAGTAGACCTTTACTCCCGGTTGGAGCCACCAACCGGGAGTAAAAGTATACCTTTAGTCCCGGTTGGTGGCTCCAACCGGGACTAAAGGTCCCTACCACCTCTGTCTGGCGCAGTAGCCGTTGGGGCAGGGACCTTTAGTCCCGGTTGGAGCCACCAACCGGGACTAAAGGTATCTCTAGTCCCGGGCGCAAAAAATTCCGGGACTAGAGCCCATTTTAGCCGAGGATCAAAGGTCTGTTCTCTACTAGTGCATATTGTCCTTTCTTCCTCCCTCCATCTCCAATGCCCTTTCTTCCTCCCGGTGCCTGCCCATGTCGCGGAGTTCCCGTGCCTCTGCGAGGCCACCCTTGGTGCCCGCCCCCACGACCAGGACCCCGTCCCCGGCACCCGGCTCTGCGACCCCGCACCCCCCGGCACCCGCCTCCGTGGCCCTGGCCCCGGTGCCTGCCCCTGCGGCGGAGAGCTGTGGCACGCGCCACCAGGTTCGACAGGGAGCGGTGCCAGTATCTGAAAAATTTGGTGTCCCTTTACCTTTCAAAACCTCACTAATACTTTAGGAGTGAAGAAAAGCACTCTATAATCGTTTCAAAGAAGGCTACTTTCGTTGTCACACTAATGACCTTAAAGTTACTGCTGTACAGGTTTACTGCTATACATGAGCGTGGCGCCGGTCAAATTCCGTTATGCCATTGATCTCTTGGGCAGATTCTTCAAATCTGATTTGGCAAGGAGGATATTGCTCACTATTTATCGAGTTAAATGTCTGCATACATTTAGGCAAATTGCACTACGCAGGAAATGGAAGGAACGCATGAAAAAAAGGAGGGCCACAACTCCACAAGATGGCTTCTGTATCCCGTGACGTTAGGATTTGATCATATTTATTTTTTCTTTTTCTAGGTTAATTAACAAATTTAAAAAATGTAAAAAGTTGAGGGCCTTGAATTTGTTTGAGGTATTATTACTCCCCAGTAAGTAAAGGGAACGCCATAGCATTGCTCTTTTGTATTTGCAATCACCTTCTAATATCTCTCTTACCTTTGCTCGCAGATACTCCTCCATTTCCAAATTTTAAGTCGCTTTGACTTTTTTTGGTACATCGAATTTGCTATGTATTTTTAAATTCATAGCAAATTCGATGTACCAAAAAAGTCAAAGCGACTTATAATTTGGAGCGGAGAGAGTACCATTTTAATTCTTCACTCAATAACTTTGATAGTATATCACATAAGACACACTTAGGATTGAGTTAATCTTCACCTCACTAGTGCAGGACTGGGCATCAGTCCCGGTTGGGAAACCCCATTTATTCCTGGTTTTCCAACTAGGATTACGAATCCAGGACTAAAGGCCCCCCTTTTGTCCCGGTTCTGGCAACCGGGACTGAAAGTGGACCTTTAGTCCCGGTTGCTATTACCAACCGGGTCTAAATGGCACCCTAGGCATTGCACCGGGACTGACAACTGTAGTCCCGGTTGGTGTTCCCAACTGGTACTAAATGTTCTTTTTTTCCATTTCATTCCTTTTCATTTTATGGTTTCTTTTCAATTCAATTCTTTTTTGTTTCAATTAGATTTTCATATACGAATTCTACGCTGCTAATATACGTCCACGTATAAGGTTCCGTTCCAGCATTATACATAAATAACACACTAAAATGTATGAAACTACATATATATATACAAATATTTTAAGAGGTTGTACATGCATGGAATATGTACATAATAAAGTAACAGAAACCTTGTACTGATCATGTCCTTGTGATTTCATTCAACCCTAATTATCTTCAGTCGTATGGCTACTAGGTATTAATTCTTTAGGGTCATAGTGGTACGCGCTTTTGGGATCTATGACCTCATCCATAAGAAATCCTGCCAATGCCTCTTGAATTGCTTTGATCTGGTCACATCGCATAACCTTTCGCTTCCTCCATTCAATTTTCAATTCGAATGAAAGGAAAAGTATGAATATATATATGATTATATATATCAACACAATGATAATAAATAAATTGTGTATATTTTTCACATACTTTGAGGATCTCTTCACTTGTTCTCCTTGAGTACTCCATCATGAAGTCGTAGACATAGTATCCACATAAGCTATTCCCCGATCCCTGCCGCAGACACCACTTTACGAGAGAAAGATTCATCATCAACCAATGAAGCATGGTAATAGTGAATTGAACTAAATAAAGATACGGTGACCTAGCTAGTACTTACTGGGTATTGGACTACGACCTAGCTAGTACTTACCGGTTATTGGACTACATTCAGAGGCACTTTCCACTGACCATAATGGCATTTCTCGGCGAACCTTTTCCAAGCACTGCCCAACAAAATAAATAAATGGAGTTATATCAATAAAATGGCATAAAAGAGTATACAGTGTGCGAGACCGAAATTACCACAGGAGAATATCTATCATTTCTTGATAATCTTTTTGGGGTTTTGTTGTTGAGTCAAAGATCTTTACAGTACTCCTGGGCATATTGATGACCAGCAGTATCTAGTGATAGCTACATGTTTATACGTAGGCATAACTCATTAACTAAAGTCAACATGGAGTAAGCAAAATAAAATGGGCACAAGACATTAACACTCACTTGAAGTTGTAAGGGCAGAGTATCAGTGTCTTGTTATGTTTGTTATCTAAGAACCTAAACAGATTATTCTCCACTTGAGGTCGCCATCTATCATATGGAGTAACAGTGTCCTTGAATGTGCGATTCGGATCCATAAAACCAATATCAGTTAACCCTTTTCTCTTTAGTTTCAGCATCTCATATTTGCATTTATATAGTACAAAAGAATATATATAGTGTGAGAATAACTATATATAGACAATGAACTAACTTGCAAGTTACTTCAATTGTAGAAAGAACCACTTACAGACACCAGCAGCTGAGGAGAGATTTATCGAGAGCATCCCGGTTTAATAGTTGATGTAGTTCATGGAACTCAATATGTAAAACATCATAGCCACTGAAGTAATGCTCTGGTATAATTCTGATAACAAGCCATGCCTCTTCGTTGTCACACGCCCTTAAGTACCACTTGTTTAACAAGTACATTTGTGTACCCAGTGATGACAAGGACTTAGGGTTGACAAGACTGCTGCCATACTCATAGGTCCAGTAAATATCAAAGTTGGCTATTGGTATGGATCCTCACCCAATGAGTTGTTGAGGTGTGAGACCTGTTGTGGCCATGAAGTCTTCAAGTGCCTCCCTATCGATTGTACTACCTTGTGCGTTTGTACATTCATCCTTAACAACTAGCGGGTCGATAGATTGCTTAGATTGCTGCCCGAGCTGTGCAACATGTTTCCCCGCTCTCTTCAATTTCAGCGATGCCTTATATGAATTGTTGAGAGAGCGTTCATAGTCCGATAACGGTGAGGGCTTACGTGCATCACGTTGCTTAGTTCTCGTTGAGCTATGTAGTGCGGCTTTGGTGGTTTTTTTCTCAAGTTCCAACCTCCTTGCTCTTGATTCGGCTAAACCTTGCCTCCAGTTAACCAAATCTTTTTATGCTGCCGCTTTTGATTCCTCTTCAGACTTCTCATAAGGCAACTTCTCTGGAGGGGGCTTTGTTTTACAATGACTGGCTTTCTTCTTCACCGGGGGTGGGGGCCTCTTCTGGCTCTGTGACGCGGGAGGCAGAGGAGGGGGAGACCGCCTTGGTGGAGATGGAGATGGAGATGGAGATGCAGCTGTGCCATGGAACACATCATCATCGTCCAAAGCATCATCATCGTCCATAGCACTCTGATGATCATCATGGGATGGAAGAACTAGACTCAGGTTGGGAGACCTTTGAGTACAAAAATGATTATGACGCGAGAATCCAATAATTGAGAATGATTATTGAAAAACTATTTCGTTCACTTTCATCTGCACCAATCATGAGGTAATTGAGGAGGAGGCGACGGTACCCTAGCCATGGCACCGGGAATAAAGATGTAGCGTTTGCCCCATAAAATGAATAAATGCTCTGCTTGTCCTAGGGTCTTCTCCCCATCACCTCCAGGAAAGTCAAGATGCACTTCCCTATAGTCTTTTATAACTCTATCCACCGAGACGCTATAATAGTCAGGTGGAATTGATTCCCATGGCTTGTTGGTGTCTTCATAGGGACCACAGGTGAGACAATACCATGCGTCACCAAGACTGTGGCACCGGTATTCCCCAAGGGAATGTGCAGCTCACATGGCGTCAAAGGCACGGTGATGTCATCCACGGGGAAGTGCTGCAATGTGTCATCTTGATTTGGGAGCTCAGTGGAAGCACAACTGCTTCTTAGCTAAGGGGGGCTAATGTTGACTGCATGCTCTGATGTTGATGACTGCCTCTGGCTACTCAACTGTAGTGCCACTTGCTGTTTGATTTCCTCTTTCATTCTCGCGTCCATATTTAGTTCTCGCTCCCACGATCGAAGCACGGCCTCCTCTAACCTACGGATCCACTCTGCCTCCTCATCGTTCCTTCGCTAGTGGCTTCTGTAGGTAGCAGCGTCCTCAGGAAAGCCATGCCGCCATGAAATCAACCCTTTGCCTCACGTTCGCCCAGGGTGTTCAGGAGTCTGGAGGGCGTAAGTCAGCTCATCCTTCTCTAGGTTGGGCACAAAGGCACCACTGGCAGAAGCATCTACAATATCGATAAGTCTTTGTGTCGTTGTTCTAATTTCCCCACCAATAATCGGCTCCCCGGTCTGGGGGTCCAGTGATCTCCCATGCGTGAAAAACCAATTCTTGGAGCATTTGGGCCAGTCGAGTGAAAATGGATGGATTCATTTGGCAAGCAGGTCTGCTTCCATTCTTTGTCAGTTTAGAATGGCACTCCTATAGCCACCTGATCCCGTTTTATGATGGTATACCTTGTGCCGTGCATTCTGTTGGTTCCTTCTGACCCATTTCTCACCCTCTTCCGAGGTCTTGTACCTCACAAATTTAGGCCAGTCATTCCTCAACTTTTTGTAGGGCTATTTTGACTAAAATCAGGAGTTAGATTCTTCTTGACAAATTCATTGTATAGCTTCTTCTTCTAGGTCTAGAATTGTGTGGCCATCTTCTTGAGAGCCCAACTTTTAACTAGTTTTCTTAAATCTTCACTTGCTGGTAGATTGAAATGTGCAGTGACTGAATCCCAAAGAATGTCCTTCTCTCTCTCAGAGACAAAACTGATCCGAGGATCATCCTTCTTCTGTTGCCATTCATGGACGCTGATCGGGACCCTATCCCTAACAAGAACCCCACAGTGGTTGATGAACTTCTTTGCATTGTTTTTTGGCTAGAGTGGTTCACGGGTATTAGGATCACCTTCTGTGATTATGTAGTGGACCTCCAACGGTTTTGTCGGGCCTCGTACACTTTTACTACTTTTCGTCGACGTCGTTGATCTAGAGGGCTACATACATAGAAACACAAAGATTCAGTAATACATATATATATACAAATTATTGGAACTATGTTTAATTTCATATATATAAGTCATGCAAGATTATTAACAAATATACCTCGCTAGCATTTTCTTGCACAGGATTTCCTTGCACAAGAAGTTCTTGCTCATCTTCAAAATTTAGTAAGTATTGATAGCCGTCATCGAACTCCGGGTCGGCCTTGTTCTGGTTGAGGTGATATTGAGTGCCGACATTGATAATGTTCATCATGGCCTCATTCTGGTCGTAGTCATCTTGCGTCTCGGCCATCTTAAGTACCACAACTATATATAAATGAAAACCATACACTAGTCATGCATATGCAAATGTAGCGAGTCAGTGGCTTAAACTTAAATAACTATATATAGACTTCAGGGGTTATTATTTACGCCGAGCTCGATCTGGTTAGGGTTTGGAGTGGATTCATGTCACACTAATTATGAAGAATCAAATTCAAATATATATAACTATATAGAATTCAGGGTTATTATTTACGCCTTGGTTAGGGTTTGGAGCGGAGCTCGGCCAGGTTAGGGTTTGGCGCAGAGCTCAGGATATTAGGATATATATCAACATTAGTGTATATAAATATATGAAAATTCAAGTCACACTAATAATGTCAATATATCAAAATTCAGATATATACCAAAAAAATTTATAGCACTAATAAAAACAATCTTTTCAATTGTGACGAAGATTCAAATATATTTCTACAACTATATATTGTAGTACACACTACTATATTTTTTCTACAATTCATAGCACTCAACATTTATCTATATATATATATTAAAGTGAACTACTACATTTTTTCTATTTTGTCTACAAATAAAATCTATCTATTTTTTCTAAGCCAAAAAAAATAATATGCACAAACACACACACAACACACTCATACACACACCACATATCCACACACTGTTGCTCACATGTGTGCAAACGGAGCTCCTCCGGCATACGGCGAGCACGATCGAGCACAGCGGGGCCGAGGCCCGTACGACGGACCGGCGATGGGCCGAAGACGAGGACGACGAGCGCATGCGCGTAGAGCTAGCCGGGGACGAAGTTCGCGTGTGGACGACGCGCGCGCTCCGGTGGCAAGGATGAGTGAGGGACTAGAGAGCATCATACAATGGAATCTCTGAGTTTTATTTTGAAAACTTATAAAAACTCTGAAATAATGGTGGAACAAACAACTTGATACATAGTACTATACTTGATTGTTCTATCTTTCAATTGCTCAAGACCCAAGTGAAGGTTAAGAAGCCCCATGGTTGAAGGTAATATGGGTAAGTTTGAAAGTCAGATCATTTTGTTCTAATCCAAAAGAGAATTTTTGATTAAACGCAAGTGTACTTTTGAGGCGTAAAAACATTGTAGCAACTCCTAATCCATTGCTGAGTTTAGCTTTGCTCAGGGACTAGCAAAGGTTAAGCTTGGGGGAACTTGTTGACGGTCACTAACATTAATTATAAATTGTCAACATAACCTGTATTTATACTTAATTCCATCACCAAACATAGGTATAGGGGTTTAAACTAAAAAATTCCATGAGTTTTGGTGAATCTATATTTTCAGCAGGGTTTATCCATAAAACTATCAAGGGGGACCTATTCGTCAAAGGAAATTATGGAATTCCACCGCGTAATCGACGTGGAAAGACTCTACAAGACTCCAGAACGCGGATCACCGAAGCGGAGCTCGTGTCTCTGACATGTGGGGCTGGCCGGCCCCACCTAGAGGCCACGCCGACATGTGGGCCCCCCATTTCAGCCTCCCATTGCTATGTCGGTTCCCCACAGCCTTCTAGGTTGCATCTATGCCATCCTTTAAGTCGGTTTGATCCAAGGGCTCATGTTGGATGCTCCGGCCTATATATAACAACACCTGCCACCCTCCTTGGAGCCATCCTAAAACCCTAATTCATGTCATGAGGATCAGAGCCAGCTATCAAGAGAAGATTAGTCCTCTATAGGATATAGTCTTATAAATAATAGTGAGATAGAGAGTGAGGGAAGAGTTTGGAGGAGCTATTGGCCTGTCGGTGCTCTCTCAATGGCTTGTACCTTGGAGGATTCACGTTCTATCTGAGCTTGCATATGAGATTCATCTTGTAATCAACTTTGGATTCAAGTTAGCATCTTTTTTATATTGTTCTTCAGGTTCATGACTCTCTTTTAAGTGCTTTATTCTCTTCCTAGGGGGAGTAGAGTATTAATCGTAAGTGTAAGAGTGGTGCTTAGACTTAGTTTAATCGTGGATGCACCCTGCATTCCTAAAGGTGGTAGATCACGTGAGTGACATCAGTTCTATATAGCCTGTACTATATAGTTTCATTGATCCTTTGTAATCCACTTCCCATCTGTAGGCGCACATAGGACGCGGTTGCGAAGGAAAGCATCCTCTGTTGGTCTCTTTCCCTAGAAATGTCCCTAGTTGAATAGTAGAAGACATAAGCTTACCCAAGTCAGAACTAGAGAACTTTAGTTATCCTCTCTATGCTCCTATTTATGCTAACCTTGTTACTACCCTTAGTTAAGTTAGACTGTAGTTAGTCTCACACGTTTCCCTGTGGATACGATACTTGGAATACCTCTGGGTGAAAGCTACAGTGGTATCCATACGCTTGTGGATTTATCTGTGTGCGTTAAATATACCAACAGCGAGGCTACTAGGGCACGTGAGCACATAACCTCTGAGATGTCGGGGCACGAGAGGTGCTCTCAGACCAGCACTTCTTCTCCTTGTAGAGGGCGTCGTCCTCCTGACGATCCCTCTCCATCTCCAGGGCCTTGTTGATCATTTCTCAGAGGGTGTAGCAGATATGAGCTGAGAGGTCCACCTTGAGACGTGTGTTCAGACCCTTCTTGAAGCAGTACATCTTCTTCTTCTTGGAGTCTATCTCACCGGGAGCGTACCTCATCATGCGAGTGAAGTGGTTGGCGTACTCCTGGATCTTCTGGGATCCTTGGGAAATGTTGCGGAACTCTTCCACTTTGGCATCCATCACGCCCTCGGGCACGTGGTGTTTGCGAAAGGCTTCGGCGAACTCCTCCCATGAGATGTGCATGAGGTCAGCATGGGTGTCACAGTAGCTATCCCACAATGCACGTGCGGCGCCAGTGAGCTGGTGGGCTGTGACTCCAACACACTCCTCATCGGAGCAAGTGGTTAGGTCTAGCTTCTTCTCCATATCACATAGCTAGTCCTCGGTGGCTATGGGGTCATTGTCCGAGCTATCGAAGGTAGGGGGCCTCAGCTTGAGGAAACCCTCCAACTTCATCTGGAAGTCATTGATCGGTCCTCCATTACGGCGCAACCGCCCCTCAGCCAGTGTGTCCATGAGACATGTCTGGCGGTCTATCACCTCAGACAGAAGTGGTGGTGGTGGTGGAGCATCGTCGCCCCCAGGTGGAGCGTCCTCGCCCCTAGGCTAGGCTGCGCCTGGCTCCCCTAGGATGGGCCCCTCCATGTGCTTCTCTCCAGCAGACGGTACCTCCTCCTCAAGGTTGAGGGCAGCGTGGGTGGCAGCATGTCCTCGTCCACGCCCATGGCCACACCGACGACCATGGCCAGTGGGCATGGGGGACGAAGAGCAATGGTTCAGACATTCTGAGTGGTGACACGACATCTTTGCTACAAACGTTGGGTTATAAGTTATTATCAAGTGGTTAGATGATTTATTAGCAATTTAATTAATAATTTAATTCTAGCCATACACTCGAACAAAGAAGCAAGAACAACCATAAGAAGCATTAAGATCCAAGCATTCATTACATGAGTTTATTACATAGCGATGTCTCCAACAGTTACATTAGAAGACTCGTGGGAATCACACTACACGTAGGTAGGCTCCAAAAGAGGGACATTCTACTCTACTCCTAAAAGTGAGTCAAGTCTCATAGCCATGTAGGGCTCATCATCAACACTACGACTACTACATTATTAGAGCATCACTAGGAAGCTAACTCTGACTAGGTGGTGGTTAAGTGCTAGCATCCATCTCCTAGAGCTCTGCATTGGTACGGTGCATCCTCGAGATGTACTCTGGAGCCTCCTCCAACTACTCGGTCTTCGGGTGTCGGGGTAGTCCTCGGAAGGGCATGCCTTCAGATTGAGCTTAGTGGGCTCAACCCGGAAGGACACTTTGCGTGGCCTCTTGCGCGACTCAGGGGGTAGGAACTTCTGCATCTCCTTAAACTCCTTGACTCGGCTGATGTTGGCGTAAACCCATGCCTAGCTTATCCTGTCTGCCCTATCCTTCTAGAACTCCATGTACTTCATATACTCAATAAGGTGGCGCTAGTTGTGAGCGGTGTTAACGCTCAACTGAACCACCTCCTTCTCCAACTTGTTGCAATGGCTCTCCAGCATCATCTTCCTAAAACCATACCTCTTTTCCATCTCAATGTGATCCCTTAGGCACCTCTTCTTCCGCTTGAGGGCATCCTCAAGCTTGAGCACCTTGCAGTCTAAGTAGTCATTGCGCAGCCCAAAGTCTCCAGCCTTGTCTCTCAGATCTGCAATCTCCTCCTTTAGCTTGCTCTCACATGCCTTGTAGTAGGCCTCCATGCGGTCATAGCCCTCATGATCCACACGGATGGTCTCCTTAAGTACTTCCTTCTTCTTCTCTTCCTCTAGGAAGGCCTCGTCAACCTCGAACAGCTTGTCCCCGTACCGATGATTCTATGACTCGACCTCCATGATGTACCTATCCTGGCAGAGGATGTACTATCCGGACACCTAAAGGCCAAGACCTTCCTCTTGGTACTCTGAGTAAGGACCAGGGCACGGGAAGCAAGCGATACGGTCCCCTCCTAAGGTGCTCGTGGGCGTCATGCATCACACGACGAAGAGCCGAACGTGAAACGGACTGTACACAACCTACAATGGAGGTCTCCACCTGTAGCTCCTGGAAGGCATGTAGCTCCCGTAGGGTCACACTTGTAGGAACCCTGAGGAGGATGATGATGTGGCCCTGCAGTCCATCGGGTCCTGTCTCGCAACGACAGACATACTCGACCTGCTCGGTAGGGACACCAAGCTCATCGAGGACATCGTAGGGCATCTGAGCAAAACCCCAGTAGCTCAGACCATCGATGGGAAGCTCAATTGCTGGTGCCATCTGCAAATTGGTCCATAGAAGGGGATCAACAGACTAGAAAAAGATAAGCCATGCATAAAAAGATGCAAGATCGGTACATATAACCAAAAAAACAAGTTCCACTCCTATTTCTACTATCCAATCCTAAGGGTCTCGTCCTAGGGTCAAGTATGGCTCTGATACCAACTAAAATGATCCTGATTTCCTCAAAGGGAAATCCATAGATTTGAAGTATAACATGATAGTCTCAGGTGATCATCGCATCACATTATCAAATAATAGTCGATATCACTGTCATACATCAAATATTTGTCTTAAAGAGAGTACAAATAGCAAGGTTTACTCATTACTACATCACCACTTGGTGAAATCACTCAGAGCATGCAGCATCCAGAACAACATCAAGTAGAAAGGCAGCGAGCGGTACGGTCCCATCCATGGCAAGCCACTCGTCCCGCTCGGTCTCCTACCACCTTTGCCAGATGGAGGACGTGGCACCGGCATGAATAGGGATGATGCCGCTGTGCGGTTGCTCGACACGCAGCCACCCAAGTCGGTCGTGTACATTGCGCTGGGGAGCGAGGTGCCACTGCGCATGGAGCTGGTCCACGAGCTAGCTCATGGGTTCGAGCTCACCAGGACACGATTCCTCTGGGCATTGAGGAAGCCTAGGGGCATTCCCGATGCTGATGTCCTCCCTCCAGGCTTTGAGGAGTGCACACACGGCCATGGCCTGGTGACCACGAGCCGGGTGCCACAGAATACCATACACGGCCATGGTAGTCGTACTCAGGCTCAGAACCTGTCAAACAATTATCAGTACGATTTGTACTGGCCACTGGCTCCCACCCAATGCTTTGCGTTTGCTTTGTTGTAGTGGAATGCAATGGTAGAGCAGAAGACCTATTTATGGATGTAGTTTCCTATGCGAGTATGTCAAGTTTTAATAATAATTCATCAAGTTTTAACCCATCTCATCCACACATTCTCCCATCCCATTAGACACATCTCACTACTCTCACACTCTCTAGGCGACAAGGACGACTCCCGTTCATACCTTGCCTCTTCAGCCAAAGCCAGAAACCAACACAAGAACCCATGGGGAGAGAAGAAAGGACTACACTCACTAATCAAGGGAAGCGTAGGTCATAGGAATGTCCATATCCGAGGACGTGGCTATACATATAGTTCGATCAACTCTGCAGAGCGTGTACACCTAGAACCACAAGATCACCATCATCGGCGGTGCCCCGCCTAGGCTAAAACCGACTGCCTCTCAACCGGTATGGTGCCACCCTACCACTCAGCCCTAGGCCACCTCGGAGTCCACCGGCACGCTGAGACTATGAGACGTAGTGCCAGGCCCCCAAAGGTCACTACGCTGTCTTAGGAGGGTGTGGGCCATACGCCCGTACCTCCCTACACTATCCACTTCCAACCTAGCAGTAATGGCGCTGTCCTAGTTGGTTGGGTAACCATCCCCCACCCATTCAGGAGCGAGTGGTGTGTATGTAGGGTCCTATGATCCGGTTCTCTCGACATACCGGTCCTTAGGGGGATCGGATAGGATATCTTCTCAAAAGGGATAACCAACACCCCACGCCTCAGCAGCACCTCCATCCCGGGGCTTCATCCCACAAAGATAGTCCACCCCAGGATCTCCTCATCTCACATGCACCCACCATAGGTACCTCTCATAGAGGATGCCCACGTCACATCCCCTTGGCAAGACTCGTCCAACAACTCATTGTAAGATCCTACCCGATCGACTCAACCCTCACCACACACGCAAAATGCATGCCAAGACCTTCCCGGTTGTTACCCCATCATTGGCTCCAAGTGCCTAAAGCACTCACATACAATTCTCCACCAAGCATCACATCACAGATATAATATGTAGTAGAAGCAGTAGTAAGTAAGTAAGCGAGCGTCTATCCTAACGGCGGGAGTGCAAGGGCATAGGTTGCGACAAGGTATTAGTTCACAAGCAATTCTACCATGCAACCTATCACAGATCATTTGCATAAAAGTAAAGCACTAGCATCTACATTGTAGCATGTCTAATAGGATTCTACAAGGTTGGGTGGGACGTGGCACTTGGCAGGTTGTCTCCATGCTCCTCAGTGTAGTCGAGGTCATGCTCTTTAGTCTGTGGCTACTCTGGGTCTATCAAACAAGATATAAAGCCGTGATAAGCGACTCCTATAGTTGATCATAAAGAAGCAACAGAAATTCAAAAGATCCAAATGCACTCAAACACAAGCCTATGATGTAGAGCTCATTTTTCAAAAAAATTGGACACTGGTTTCATAATTTTCTAAGGTCGTCCGAATTTTCTAAATTTATATCATTTTTTGAAAAATAAAAAGAATTGGATTAACCAGAGGCTAACACATGGCAAACTGCGATTGGCTGAGGCGACAGAGTCGCTGACAGGTGGGCCTAGTCAACGGTCAGCATTGATCGGTCAACGGTCAATGTTGACTAGGCCTTGACTGGGCTCAGTGGGCCAGGTCACGGGTGGGGCTAGGCTGAGACGGGCCTGAACACATGGTGATCAGCTAGGCTGGCCACGTGGTGTGTGCGGGCCTCTACTGGGCTCGGTCCATGGGGTCGGCTCACGGTGGGCGTGGGGCTGGTGCACCGTGGACCACAGGCTGGTCTGCGGTGGACCGGGTTCACTTACCCCTCTCTCTCTCCTTAGCTCATGGTGGAACGTGCCCACGACACTGCTGCCTCCTCCCCCTCCCTCCTTCTTTCTCGTGGTGGCACCTCCGCCAGCGGTGAGCTCGCTTGGTCGAGTGATACGGTGGCCTAGTAGGGCAACCAGGGGCATCCACGTCATTGCGGCTTCAAGGCGAATCCACCGAGGGGCTAAAAGGCAGTGGCTTGGGGTTCTAAGTGACTGGCAATGGCGGCCCAGGGGCTCATGGCACTGTGGGGATGGCGGTGTGGGCGTCCAGGGCTTGGCACAACTTTGGCAAGGGTCCTTCCACTTCCTGGTGCTCCAGTGAGCATGGCTAGGGCACTAGGCATGGCTCTTAGGGCTTAAGCGGGGCTGGCCACGGCAGCAGCGGCTCGGCGGTGATGGTGGGCTGTGGCAAGAACCCTATGGTCTCCAACAGAGCCAAAGGTGGGTCTTTTCCTTCAATTGGGGTCACCAGAGCGCCAAAGGGCTCGCTAGCTATGACCAACGGGCATGGCAGAGTCCGCTTCGCAGCTCGGGCACACGGTGGAACTCTAGCGAGTGCGTGGCCTCAACGGACCAAGGCAAGGTGGGGGCTTTTCCTTCAACCGACTAGACAGCGGGGTACACGGAGTTACGACGAACATCAAAGGCCCGTCCTAACGATGCGAGGTAGCTGGGATCATCGGGAATGTCCTTGACACAGCGGCACTCCGACTTGCGGCCGCGCTGGCGAGGCGATCACGGGCTATGACATCTAGGCCCCCTACGGCCAAAAGATGGTTGCTTTGGGGGCTACTTGTCAGGGCGAGCCCATCCGTGGTGGTTTGGGAACCACTACCAGCCTGGTGCGGCCGGAACATGGCGGCGCCATGGGTGGCCTTGGCCATGCCGACAGTGAGGTGCGTGGCGAGGGCACATCGGTGTTCCTAAGCACCCAAGGCTCAGCAAGGCTAGGTTCTTGGTTGTGTATGTGCTCCGGCATGTGTGGTGTGGTGCGGAGCCTAAAGGCTCGCCCTTTGCCTCTCCCAGGTGGAGAGAACACGGCGGCGATCATGGCAAACACGCGATGATGGACAGGAGGAGGTTAGGGCGCACCATCGGGTGTGGGGGTGCAGGGTAGAGGTGCGGTGACGAGGCGGGGCTGTGGCGAGGTGGTGCAATGCCGTGCCGAGCAGCTATGCCGATGTAGCCAATCGGGGCGGTGTCTCTGACTTTGGCAGTGACTCCATGGTGGCGATCAGCTTCGGTGGGCGGCGCTTCTCCCCCCTTCTTTCTTCTCCTCCCTTCTCCTCCTCTTCTCTAGCTTGGCGTGGCTGGTGAAGCCACTAGTGGCGGCGGGGTGGATAGGAGAGGGGCTAGGGCACTGGGGAGGGAGGTTCTATACCATGAGCTCACCCATGGCAGGCGATGGACGGCGGGGAAGGGCAGATGGGGTACATGTAGGGGCGATACGGCCTCTAGGCTAGGGATTTTGGAGTGTGGGGTGATCGCGCGGGCGCCGGTGCTCCCAATTCGAGCGGCGTCCAGTCAAAAGGGGTCATGGAGGCATCATGGTGCGGGGCCATGGTGGCGGGCATCAGCAGCGGCGCGGCGTGGTTGGGGGAGGGGTCCGGGGTGCCACGGATCATGGACATGACATCCATCCACGCGTCGGTGCCCAACGGCCGAGGAACAAGCGGTGAGGATGCGAGGCGGGGCCTCGGATGCCCGCTCCGGCGAGATGTGCTGCTCGGCGACTCGTGGCGGGAAAAGCAGAGGAATGGGAAGAGCGAGGGGGGTGACAAGGGGGTTCCACGGTGCCCGCCTACTGGTCACCTGGCAAGAGGGGAAGAAGGGCGCGACGACAGGAGCTGGGCCGGCTTGGCCACGCGCGCAAGGGCGCGTGCGCTGGGAGAGCTGGGCCGCGAAGCTTGGTTGGCTCGGGCGGCTCGGGCTGCTTTGGCCTTTCTAATTTCCCTCCTTTTCTAAATCCTTTTCTATTTCTATTTCCCATTTCTATTTACACCTTGGGCACCTATGCATGTATATATGTGTTGCCAACATATATACATCCTAGTGGGGTCCACTAGAGGTCATCTAGGGTCCTAGGGTCCAAGCCAAGGGTTGGCAACTCACACAAGTTATTTATAAAGGTTGAATTGATTTTCATAAAATCATGAAGAAGCAACTCACAAGTTTGTTTAATATGCAAATGCTCAACCATGCTAACTCAGGACATACTTGTGCTGCTACAAGGGTGGTTTCCTAGTATGCACACTCACCATGCATGAGTTTTGTTAGAAAAATTTTTAAGTTCAGATTTTTGGGTTATTGGAAAACCTGGGTTGTTACAGAAGGTTTCTCACAACATCCGGATGCACGACGCTTGTCAAGTCAGTGTTGTCGGCATAGCTGATCTACTTCCTTACATCACTTAGATCTCCTAAAGGAATCCTGAAGGATCTGGACGCTAAACAGCGCTGCTTCCTGTGGACGGGCGGAACACGGCTAACTGGAGCGAAATGCAAAGTGGCTTGGAAACAAGTGCGCCAACCAACAAAATTAGGTGGTCTTGGAGTGCTTGATATCTATAAATTTTCATGGCGTTGCAGCTGCGTTGGCTATGGCAATCATGGAAGTCCGAAAATACGCCCTCGGTTGGGATGGAGATCCCTAGCACCAATACAGATAGAAGGCTTTTCAATGCGGAGACCAAAATTACAATTGGAAATGGAGCAAAGGCCTTGTTTTGGCACTTTGCATGGTTGGATGGGATTTGTCCAAAGGACTTGGCCCCCACGATTTTTGCCTTGAGCAAGAAAAAGAATAGGACAGTACAGCAGGCTGTCGCTGGAAATGCCTGGGTCCGGGACTTGAACGTGCTACACATAAACTCCGCTCTCCAAATTTTCCAGTTTGTGAGGCTCTGGGAGAAGGTCCGTAATACTCAGCTTGAACCAAATTTACATGATCAGATCACTTGGCGGTTCTGTGCTTTCAGTGAGTACTCAGCACGTTCGACGTACTTGACTCAATTCTTGGGCTCTATTTCCACTGACCACGACAGGCTCATTTGGCACACTTGGGCTCCTCCCAAATGCAAATTCTTTGCCTGGCTTGCTTTCCAAAATCGCCTTTGGACTTCAAATCGCCTTCAAAAATGCGGTTGCCCCAATCAATGGGTATGCCCCCTCTGCCATAGTGTGGATGAATCTGCCATTTACTTACTTGCACACTGCCGCTATAGCCTCCGAATTTGGAATGCCGTGTGTACTTGGACAGGGGGCAACTTGCCATCCACTCCTCAGTGGGGCAATCTTTGTTCTACAGACCAATGGTGGCGAGCAATCGGCACATCGCCAGGGCTGTCAGCAAAGGCGGTGCGTATGCTAACCATTTTAGTAGCGTGGGAGATTTGGAAAGACAGAAATGCGAGAATTTTTTATCACCGTCACTACAGGAAAACGCCTCTTTGCCGACTGCTTGCCCCGGTCGGCAAAGGCATAAACCCAGTCGGCAAAGGCTTTGCCGACCGCAAAGCCACGTGGCAGTCGGCAAAGAGCAGTCGGCAAAGCTTTGGGTCGGCAAAAGCGGATTTGCCGATCGCACGTGTCTTCGATCGGCAAAGCCTTTGCCAACTACTTACACGCCAAACGATCGATAGCCACGTGGCGCCATCCGATGACTGACGGCGAGCTTTGCCGATCTTTGTTCCTCGGCGATCGACAAAAGAATTTTTTTCAAAATTGTTTGCCGGTCGGCCGCCCACTTCAGCGATCGGCAAAGAAAGAAAATATTTTTTTTGGAATGTTCTTTGCCGCTTTTTGGAGTTGTAGTCGGCAAAGGTTTGACCTCTTTGCCGATCGCCTCCCATTGCGATCGGCAAAGACTCATCTGGGGTTTTTTTGACTTTGCCGATCAGTAAGCAATCGGCAAAAAGTGGAAATTTTTTTTGCTTTTGTTTTCTGTTTTCTCGCATCAAAACCCCGCAAAATCACAAATTATTATCCAATTTCACCGTAAGCACCGGTAGCACCATTTATATCACAATTTCATCACATTTGTCGCCAACATCACCACATATATCACAATAACGCACAACATCACATATATCTCACATATATGTCACAATAACAACCACACAAGTGCATTACAACCATCACATGAAGTCCAACACGTCCGAACACCACAAGTCGACGTCCATCACACTGAGTTCAACATAACAAGTCTAGGTCCATAACGAAGAAAAGAAATACATGACAACAACTTCGACGATACGGTGGATACATGATAACAGAATCGACAAATACCTAGCTCGTCAAGCGCCGTCCCGGTCTCGTCGTCGTCCGCTCCGCCCTAGAGCCCCGGGTTTGCCCACGGAAACCCCTTGGACCAAACTAAAGGCGCTGCACAGTCTTGCCACCCTCCGCAAGACCGCGACCCACGAGTCACGTCGGAGGAGGGCCACGCGAGGTGGATCTGGTGGATAGGGTGCGGTGGTGGATACGACATCATCGATGGCGGGACCTCCGGAGACGGGTTCGAACCCGTCGATATGCACTGCACAAGTTAAACGCCAAGTGATGTCATTAGTATCTGCAGCATGGGCCTTTGCAAGTTAAAGCAAGAGTCAATATACTCACCGGGGTCCTCTCAGGAGCGGCAGGAGCGAGCACGAGGAAAAAACTCGGAGGAGGAGGCGGTGGAGCGAACATTGGAAGAGGAGGCGGTGTAGACGCCCGGGCGTCTGCATGGACCGGAAGAAGCTGGCCATGTTCTCGCATCTCGAGTGTTGTAGTCTTGCTGCGAGCTTTCTTTGGTAAGCCATCTGTTGCGCCATCATCTGCGCGTGCAACGTGATTTATCCTCTCCTCCATCTTGGCCTCCATCTGGGCTGCAATATTACATCCGTAGTGTTGATTGTATGTACAGGTCTTGAAACGAGTGAACGACGAACGAAAACGGCACTTACCTGTGGACGCCGACCGCCGCCAAGGCGCTACGGGATGTCATTTGGAGCTCGTGGGCGTGGATCGAACTCGGGTCGGTAGGAACTGGGGACGGGTCGAGGGCGCTGTGGGCCATGTAGTAGCGGCCGTGCTGCTTCCCTGGTCCCAACCTCTGCAGGAGGTCTGTGTCCAGGGGCTCGGCGGTGGGGTCGAACGTCTCCCCGTAGCGCTGGCGAGCCGCGACGGTGTACTCGGTGGCCTTCTCGTAGGCGGTGGGGTTGGTGTACGCACCGGGCCCGTCCTCCCGGGTTGTAGATGTTGTTCGGATCCATCGCCTTGCCCTTGTGAGAGAGGAGGTGCGCGTGTACTCATTGATTTCCTGCCCACCGTGCGTCTGCGTCTGCATTGAAAACACAAACATGGTTACAAGTATTGACAATTGAGCGCAAGGATTAAGACATGAACGGACGCATACCCATCTTGTCGCGAACTGGGGGAGGGGCTGATTCCCTTGGTGGTGTGACACCCCTCGCATCTGTGGCTGGCGGCCACGGCCGACGGTCGACGCGCCTGCGCGTATCACCTCATCCGTGGCGCCACATGCGCACAATCTCCGTCCCAAAGATTCCCTCGTGGTTGTCGCACCACGACGGACACACTGCATGACATCAAGTATTTGACATGCGAGAAGATTAGTGTAATGTTTCACTTTGAAGGAATCGAGCGAATGTTGTCATATAATTACCTGCTCAGATTATTGCGCTTGGGTGAGGTCGGCCTCCCTCGAGTTCATTCTCTGGCGGATTTGGGGCTTCTTGATGTTCTCTCCAAGCATGTTGGCATGGAAGTCACGGATGGCCTGTATGCGCGCCTCATGGTACAGGTCCTTGAGACGATCTTTGCAGACCGCCTCCTGCACTCGCACCGCCTGGGCCGCTTTACCCTCCTCGCACGTGAAGAAGTCCTGCACACAGACACATCATGTAGCATTTCCTTTTTGCAAGAAGTCCGACGAATGCGTACTATTTAGCAATGCGGTGCGATGAAAGACTCACCCAAAACTCCCTCTTTATCTTTGCCGCGATGGTCTCGCCACCCTCCTCGACGAGGTAGAAGTGGGACCACTTGGTGGGCACCTTCATCTCGCCGTTGACGTTGACAAGGCCAGGGTAGTACTCCTTAATCAGGAGGCCCTGGATGCCATTGATATGGCGTGCTTGACCTGCTCCACTCATAATCTTCCAGGAACTGCACGAGTCATTAAGAACAATTGTTAGTCTTCAGTTCGATTTTTGAAATGTCATATGAACAAGTAGTGAAATCAATAATGGTTACTTACGTCTAGCCCACGGTGTGATCACCGGTATTGGTGGAATTGCGGCCGCACCCTAGGAAGCTCGCGTGGGCCAGCGCGAGTACACCTTGCCCGCGCTGACGAAGTCGAAGCCGCCTCTCGCTTTGGTGTAGGCGCTGCGTCGTCGCCGTCGTCGTCGTCGTCATCGTCGTCGTCGCCGTCGCCGCCGCCGCCTTTCGTCGTCCGCGCTGACGTCGTCCCCCTGCGAGGACGAAAGGCATGACCTCCTCGTCGCTGGCGGCGTCCACTGAAAGTGGGACCCCCTCTTTGGGCGACCCGCGCACCAACACCTCCTCCTCCTCCTCCTCTCGTCGTCGTCGGCGGTCTCCTGCGGGGGACCTAGTACGCCGAAAGCGTCTTTACTCGATCGGCCTTTGCCGCCGTCACTTGGCATTTTGTCGAGTGCCTGCAATGACAAAGAAGAAAACTGTTAGCATAAATAAATGACAAGTACTTGTAAAGGAACATAATAATAACAATATAGTATTACATGGCCTCGTAATTATATCCGCGAACGGCAATATCTCGGGCGTGGAGTCGTCATCTCTATCACTATCGTCGTCATCGCTATCAATATTGTCGAGCTCCCTTAAGTCATCACTGTCATCATCATCCTCATCGTCTCCATAGTCATCATCATGTACCTCCTCCTCGACACAACTCCATCATGTTGCATCCGCCATCGCTCAAGCATTCTTAAGTCCCTGGCATCCTGCACCTCCTCACCCTCGTCCTCATCGATTTCATTGTCTACTTCCATGCCCATGAGCGAACCAATGTCGATCTCCAAGGTACCTTCTAGCCCCTCAGGTTGATAGAACTCATCGGTGCTTGGGTCAAAGTTGTAATCGTTGTCGTTTGGGAGAGGCGCTTTGCCGCTCGGCGACACCAAATGCACAAGGCTCCACCTCGCAAGCTTCTCGTCTTTTTGGCACGCCCATGGGAGGTAATAAACTTGCGTGGCGTCTCGGTTGGCCACAATGTAGACATCGTCTCCTTTATAGCTGGAGTGCTATCGAATCTCGACTTGACCTATCGTAAGGTCTTTCCTCGTGATATCGAGGATCGAACCAATGGCATTTGAATACCACCGGCGCTAAAGTCCCGCAAGACCCTTAAAGTTGAGCTCGTATATCTCTTCGACTATGCCATAGTAGTCCTTCCCATCCGTGCGCGGCGTCATTTAACTCCGCAAAGACATGGTTTTTAGGTTGGGTCGACTCTCCTCGTAGCTTCTCGTCATGAAAGCGATAGCCATTCACATCATAAGCGGTGAATGACTTCACCCTCACGGGAGAAGCCATGGCCCACCTGTTTCAATTCATCGCTCATTTCTACATCCGTTCGGGCTGCAAGGGTAGGAGATCGTTACATAACTTCGCTCCGGGGAGCAAAGTGGAATCACAAAGTCGGAAAGAGGTTAGTTGGTTGGTACCTTTATGCAGAAACGGGGAGATGAAATCGGGCACACCGTGTCTAAGAAGATTGTCTTCTTCTTGCTCGGTAGGAGCCCTATTGCCTCTGCAGTATTGACTAATAAATTCCCTGAAAGAAGGAAGAAACTAGAGGTCGAGACCATGATAGATGGAGGATAGTGACGGCGTAGGTAACAAGCTCATTGAGAACTTACTTCTGATAAGGAATCACTTCATCAAGGTTGATCAACAATGTGAACATGATAGTCTGCCACTCCTGATGGTTCAACTGCTTGTTGGTACCTGCGCTTCCACTCCCGAGATCCCCTTGGAAAAGGCTGAGTATCGATGAGTTCTCGTCAGCGTTGTAACGAGGGGTTGGATTGTGCATCTGGGAAGCTTCTCGATATATAAATGCGCTTTGTGTGAAGGTCGACACCTCCTCTAGAACGGAGGCCTCTCCTGGGAAGCCTCAATCTTGGCTTTATTTCTACAATTTTTCCAAGAAGCTTTAGACACCTCTCGATTGGATAGCACCAACGGGCCTGCACGGGACCCCCCAACCGTGCCTCGCGCGGTAGGTGCAAGATCAGATGCTGCATGGACAGAAAGAAGCCGGGTGGAAATATCATCTCCAACTTGCAGAGCAACAGAGGTGCAGCCTTCTCCAGTTCAACACAAACATCTCGAGACAACTCCTTGGCACAAAGTCATGGAAGAAGAAGCTCAACTCTGCCGGGGCGCGCCACACATGCTCGGGAGGTATCCCGGGTCATCGCGGAAGGATCCGCTCAATCCATATGTGGAAGTCATGGCTCTTCATCCCTAAGACTTTCATAGTCTGCAAGTTCACACCCCTGCTCAGATTCGCCGCATACCCATCGGGAACTTTAACGTCTTGATCCACTGCAGAACTTCCTTCCTATCGCGCCTTTTCAGATGTAATCGGCCAGCCCCTTTTCCATTTCTGCTGCGGGCGCGGGTCTTCATCACCGAGTTTGGTCTATCACGATCATCTCCGAGTCCAGTCTAGCCTTGACGTTGTCCTTCGACTTTTTGCCAACGTCCATGAGTGTTGCCCAGTGCCTCGGCCACATTCTTTTCTCGTGTGCATTACATCGATGTTGTGTGGAAGAAGAAGGTCCTTGAAGTAGGGGAGCCTAGTCAAGCCCGATATATGAGTCCACATGTGGTCCCGAGCATATCCCTTAAACCCACACTGTTTCCTCGGGTTCGAGAGCTCAGTATGTCGGCAGGGGGGCGGCGGGCTCTTAACACTGCGGAATGGGGCGATGACTTGAACGCCTTTCGTGAAGTGCTTTACATCTAGCCTGAATTCATGGTTCTCGGTGGAATTGGCGATGCTTGTCGAAAGAAGAAAACTTGCCGCCCTTGGCCAGCCAGGTGAACATCACATCTGCCTTGCATGTCGGGCAAGGGAACTTCCCGTGAACACACCACCCGCTGAATAAGCCATACGCCAGGAAGTCATGCATTGAATACTGGTACCACACATGCATTCTGAAGTTCCTCTTAGTAGCTTGGTCGTGCGTGAGTACCCCTCTTCCCAAGCAAGTTCCAATTCATCCCACACCGGGCCGCATGAACACACCCATATTGTCGCCGGGTGTCCGGTATTATCGGCGTCAAGAGCACGTTCTTAGGTTCAAACATGACGCCGGGGGGGAGATTGAGGGGGATCACAAACACGGGCCAGCAAGTGTACGGGGCCGCCATCATTCCAAACGGGTTGAACCCATCTGTTGCCAGGCTACGCTACGCGTACATTCCGAGCCTCCATAGCCTTGACAGGATTCATGTTATCGAAGTGCTTCCATGCATCACCGTCGTCACGGGTGTACCATCTTGTCGATGGTATCTTTTGCCATTCTTGTGCCACGTCATCTGCTTTCGCGGACTCCTCCGTCATATCAGACCGTTGCAGCCTCGGTAGGAAAGGAAGGTGCCGTACGACCTTCTTGGGGACCTTAGACTGTTTCATGCTGCCATCAGAGCCTTCTACCAACACGAACCTAGAGGCATCGCACTTCGGACAGGTTTTTGCTTCCTCGAGGTCTCCCCTGAGCAGACGCGCTTTTTCGGACAAGCATGGATCCCCTCATACGGCATCTTAAGTGCAAGAAGGAGCTACGTGTAGCGTAGGTGTTCGTCGGCAGGACATGATCTGCGGAAGAAGTCCCCAACAATGCTCAACACGAGATCGAAGCCGTCTCGACTAATGCCCAGTGCGACTTCAACCCTATCGGGCGTGAGGCGGCATCCGATTCATGTAAGCTTTGTCTTCTCGTGAAGGGGCTTCGTGCTTTGACTCCATCATGTCGTAGAAGGCCTTCGCGGTTTGCTCCGGATCTTCCTCCACATCCATTCCTTCGCCAAACCGTGCTTTGTGGAAGTCGCCATCATGTACGCCATCCGGCATCGCCATCATACTCCTCGAGGACGGGTCGCACCACCTCGTCCCTAATAGGATGGTATTCACCATGGTGGCGCCAACGGGTATAGTTTGAGCGAACCCGTGCTTGAACAGATCTCTCAACACACCGAGCCTTTACTTTCTTCTTCTTGTTCTCCTGCACTCGCTGCAGGGGACACGGCATCCGAATCGACCCTTTAGCAGGTGGGCCAAATGCATGCTCCAGAACTCGATCGTCCCCGATCCATTCGTGGCTCTTACTTGCGAAGCCCGAGTACATCCACTCACGGTCACCCATGCTCATCATGCGGCAATGTTAACATGTGATAAAACCAGCAAGTGCATCTACAACGCGCTCCTACCATCTAATAGGTGAAGGATAGGTCCTAATCCCACCCGAGCATGCGCAGACGAGGTTAGCTTCCATGCTCCAGTCCCGTCCGAGACGGAATTTCGGCAGCACCTCCCCGCTGTTCTCCTGATACACGTCCCGGCGGGGAGAGTGTGTATCCAGAGAACAACGGGGAGGTCCTGCCGAAACTCCGACTCGGATGGGAGCAGAACATGGGAGCTAACCTCGTCTGCGCATCTTCGGGCTGTCCAAATAACGTGGACAATCCAAAACGGATACGGTTATACATATGCGAAGAACACATACTTCCAACCGTATCCGTTTTGGACGGGAGACGCCTAACTGGGTAACGCGACCTATGACTACATGTGGCGGAAAGAGGGGTCATACCGCAGGTGCCGGTGAAGAAAGGCAAGCGGGGCAGTGCCGAGTCGTGCTCTTCCGGCTAGCCTCCAATGGGAGCCCTCCTGAAAAAGAAAAACAATTAGTGAGAACGAAAATTTTCGGCAGCACCTCCCCTGTACGGGAAGGTTACCAAACCTGCAAGAAAAGACGGCACGATGGCCGACAAACACATATACATGTCACGCACGATGGCCGACAACCACAAATGTATTTCCAATCCATGCAGAAGAATATAAGCAGGTATTAACAAAGTAAACTACTACTACTAGTAGTACTACTACCTCGTCGTCACGGACGGCGTCACCGGCGCGTGGAGCAGAGGCGCGCGCGAGGACGGCGAGGCGGGGACGGCGCGGCGAGGCGAGGACTACTAGTTATCACATGTGGAGATGTCCAGGTTTTAGCCACCCGACGTCGCCACTTGCTCGAAACTTTCTCAAATTTTTACCACAGCCTCCGCGTGCGATGACAAGACACATCGTCAAGTTTCGTCATTTTGGACTCCGTTTCGATTTTATAAAATTTAAAAAACACTTTTCACGCGTGGCTTTTCGGCGTGTTCCGACACCAACACGGTCGAAATTTCACGCGAGGCCCTTTTGACACGCCTCAACATGCTCCAAACATCATGAATATCATTTTCGAATCGCGGATTCCATTATTTCATGTACCTGCAGTTCAAATCTGGAGTCAGGAAAAAATCAAAAGCAGTAAAAAATCTACGGAATATAGCAAAATAAATCAAAATGATCCCAAACTTGGAATATATCATGTACTTACTGTATCAAGGCAACACAAAAAAGCGGGATCGAAAATCAAAAAATAAAATTCTTTTGCCGATTGCCGGGGAGGATGGCGATTAACAAAACTGCGCTGCTTTGCCTTTGCCGATCAACGGCGGAGTGGCGATCGGCAAAAGGTGACGGTGTGGATGGCGTCAACCATGGCCTGCCTTTGCCGATTGCAATTCTTTGCCAAGCGCTGCTCGGCAATCGGCAAGCGAACGATCGGCAAATCACCTTTTGCCGATTGCGCAGAAATTCCGGTTGGCAAAGGACCTCTTTTTCGAAAGTGTCGAAAAAAAACAGCTTGGCAAAGAAAATTGCGATCGACAAAAGAGCCGGTTCAGTAAAGGTCATAACACAACGGAAGCACTCTTTGGCAAGATAAAGGAAGAGGCAAGACTCTGGTGTGCAGCAGGAGCCACAAAACTTAGTGAGATTATTCCTACCTCCCTTGTTTGAGGCTTAGTTCTTTCTTTTGAGCCTTTTGCTCTTTTTGGAGATTGTTCTGTACAGTTTTTGTTTCCCTTCTATATCAATACAAGTTCGGCAGAGCTCCTGCCGACCGTTTCAAAAAAAAAAGATTTACAGACAAATAATATCAATATTTGCATTTTCAAATAGTTTTATTATGAATATATTTCATGATTAATATAGTAATAATACTTATTGTGTCCATCACCGTGCACTAGACATGCTGCACCGAAGTATTTGATTTAATCACTAACAGCACATTTCTACATTGCAAAAATCATGTAGCATAATTCGAGAGTGATAGGCTGTCTACTGCCGTTCCTGATGTGAATATTTTTAACACTTTTTTGAAACTATTTTCAAATATGACACTGTTCATTTTTTTTCAAAACTAAGACTTTGGCCGTGCCTATTCGCATGGCGCGGCGAAATAACGCTGCCGCACCATGCATGGGGGCGCTGCAGGAGCGGCGACGTGGTAGCGACCAGGGCCGCTGAACGTTGACGTGGCTGGGGCTGCCGCACCGTGGATCTGGTCGCGGCACTGACGCGCCACGCCGCATGGCACGGCAAGGCCCATCACAGGCACACGGCAAGGCCTCTCTTCTTCCCTTTCTCTCCATTCCTTTCTCTATCTCGATCCTCTGTCTCGTCCGCCGCCGCCGGACACCGCCGCCACCTGCCCGACCGCGACGCCACCCTCCCGTTGTGCCCACCCACGGCCTTGGGCCCTCCACTGTGCCTCCATCCCTCCCTCTCTCTGCCCATTCCCATGCTTAGGCGAGGCTGCACCCCCTTAGCCGCTGGCGCCCCTACCTTCCTGTTTGCCCGTGCCCGCCGCCGTCGCCCCCTCCCTTGGCTCATCCACCGCTGGCCGTGCCTCCCTACATACGCCCGTGTCGCCTCCCCTGGTGATAGGCTAGGGGTCAGCCCCTTGGCTGCCTGCACCGCCTCCCTTGGTGGGCGGCCGTTCGGCGAATGCTGCCGCCGGCAAGGACGCCGGTGGCCCTCTCCGTCGTCGGGGCTGACCCCCAGGAGCTCTCTCCATTGTTGCTAAGGTATTTCCCCCTCCAAGACCCTCATTTTGGTGATTAAATTTTGAATCATTTGATTATTTGTTAGTGATTTGGTATAGTTAAGTAGTTAGGATTTAGGGTATTGTTTGGTAGTTAGCCTTTAAGTTTTTGTTAGTTAGGATTTTGGTTTAGGGTTTCGTTAGTAATTTAGGGTTTAAGTTTTTGTTAGTTAGGATTAGTGGTTTAGGGTATAGACTATTGTTAGTTAGGACTTTGGGTTAAGGGATTGGTTAGGTAGTTAGGGTTTAGTTAGTTTCTAGTAGTAATGGTAATTAGTATAGATACTAGTTTTCATGTGTTGGTACTTTGTAGTGCGTGATACGACGATTTCAACGACTTGATGTAGTTTCCTCAAATGGTTTTGTAGATGGATTGTTGTGTCCGAGTCTTTTATGGAGGAAGTGTTAGGAAAGAAAATGGTATGTTTGAGGATATGGAAGAAGAATTGGAATGGTTTGATGAACCTCCTAGCTTCGACGACCTCTGTGTCTGTTTGAATGCAAAGTTTGGCGGTGATTTCACACTAAAGGGGAGGTTTGATAGTGGGAAGCCTAGGGCACACTATGTCTTGATGCCCTTGCGTGACCCTGCTCATTGGTTCCGCTACAATAGGGTGCTCCAAGGTTCCAATGTGCCCATGGCTAAGGTGGTGGTGGAGAATGGGTACAGGATGCAGGGTCTCCATGACGGGCCATCTAGTGACGATGTTGGGCGCAATGAACAAGAATTGAGGGTCAAAGGGGAACCAACTCAGGGTAACATGGATTTGGATGGTCATTTGACATAGGAGCAGTTTCATTCAACTCCAGTAGGCTGTATAAACAATGACTTTGATGTGAACGAGTTCAGATGGGAAGATGAGGAGCAGGAGGAGGAGCACAGTATCGATGATGTAATTAGTAGTGATTCAGACAATTCTGATGATGACCATGGAGGTATAGATGTTATGCCAACACCGGTTCATGCCATGCTAGTACCGGTTTATGCTATGTCATTACCAGTACCAACTGAGGTACTTCATGCTATGCTAGCTCAGGGTAGACTAGTCACAGATTTGCCAGAGGGTGGTACCCCCTATGATTCATGGGTTAGAATTAGTGAAGCATAGCAGTACGCTCCACCACCACCTTACACAGTGACAGAGCTTATGCAACTGAGGTCGATGAACGTACCTTTCAGTGGTGTTCCGAACTATAGGGATGTCAACTTGACGGATATGGCAGTTTGTGACACCAGTCTGCAGATGTGTAGGAAATCATTGTATGACCATGAGAATGAAATCCTTAGCAAGGGGATGATATTCAATACAATGTCAGAGATGAAGCTGTTCCTTCAGGACTATGCTGTGTATCACCATAGGCTGTACACCGTCACTCATTTGGACCAGGAGTTGAGGTACCACGTGATATGCAAAAATGGTTGTATGTGGAGGTTAAATGCACGAAAGAGACAGAGTGATGGCAAGTGGAGGATAAGTAAAGTGGTCTGACCCCACACTTACCTATCAAATAAGGGGAAGGAAAATCATCAGCAGCTTACTACACGTTACCTTGCCCGTCGTATGTTGGGGCTCGTTGATGACAATAACCACATTTCGGTGTCTTCGCTACAACAGTCCATATCCGGATTCGTTAAGTATGATGTGAAGTACGGAAAGGCTTGGCGTGCTAAGCAAATTGCCCTGGCTATTTGTTGGGATAGCTGAGAGGAAGCGTACAATAGGATTCCCCAAATATTATGTGCAATGCATTTTCTACAACCCTGGCTTGAAATGGTTTGTAGACATCGGAGGGATGTATTTCGAGGACCCATTGAGGCATGGCCTGCATCGTGTGTTCTAGTCGTTCACACAGACACAACATGCATTCCAATTTTGTCGATCAGTCGTACTTGTTGATGGCACTTTCCTGACAAGAAAGTATAGGGGCACCTTGATGATGGCTGTTGCTGTTGATCTGGAGGACCAGATAGTACCCATGGCTTTTGCTTGGCCCATCTCGCACTATATGTTTGATCTCGGACCGTCACCTAGGGATTCTTAATGCTACAAGTAAACATATCTATGGGTTCCCGCCTCTAGTGCACAGATGGTGCATGCGACATTTTGCCGCTAATTTCTAGCGGCATCAGAGGAAGAAGGAGGTTTGTGACATGGTAAAGGCTCTATGTTGTGTACGTACAGAGCACCAGTTTAAGGAGACAAAGAGAGAACTAGACAAGATGGTAAACGAAGCGGGCAAGGCCTGGTTAGAGGCGCAAATGGAATAGAAGGCTAAGTGGGCGTTAGCATATGATGAGGGTGGTTTAGGTACGACATCATGCCCACCAACTCATCAGAGTCTTTCAACCATGTATTCACCGGAGTTCGGTCGTTGCCTATGTCTAGAATTGTTGAGTTCTCGTTTCAAAAGTGCAACGAATATTTTGTCGAAAGGTGGGAACTTGCGCAATGGAATCTAGCTGAGCATGGGCGATTTGGAAAGGCCGGAACAGAACATTTGAAGGAGGCTGAGAAATTGGCCAAGCAGCATACCGCCAAGCTGTATGGACCTCGCCGGCATGTCTTTAGTGTACGGGGGAAGGGTGGCACAAGCTTGGGCGGCGAACATTATGGTGGACGAAACTACCGAGTTGATCTTGACAAAGTAGAGTGCAGTTGCAATGTCCCTTAGATCATGCATGCCCCTTGCTCTCACATGATCACTGCCTGTAGGGTCCATGGATATGACTTTGAGGGTCTGCCATACATGTCACCCTTGTATCTCCATTCAAACAACCTTAGTATATGGGAGAAGAGCTTCGAGCCATACCTTGACCCGACACAGTGGCCCCCTTATCATGGTTATGACTACGTGCCGCATCTAGACCTAATGAAGGTAGGGAAGGGTAGGAGGAAGAAGAAGCTACTCAAGGGGGACATAGATGCTATTAGAGGATACGGCAAAGACATGTACGGAGGGGGAGACTTCAACGAGACCCGTCGTAGGAATCTTTCCTCCATTTGCAAAGAACCTGGTCACAAGGCTAGAAGGCATGGAAGACAAGGGCAGCAGGTCCATACATATAACTTGCTTATTTTCCTAATGAAGTTGTTTAACATGTTTGTTAATGTTACTTTCAATATGTACATGTGCTTTCATAATGTGTTCCTATTGCAGAACATGTAGTTTAAATTTTGCAATGCTACTTAATGTTAATTTCAAGATTATATTATTGATCATGTTTGTTCTAACCCTTTGTTGATCAATTTGTACTAGGATGGCCCCTCCCATGCAGCACCTGTAACACCCCAGGTGTTTGTCACTAGTTAAGCAACGGGTTTAAGCTCAACCATGACATGTTAAGTGGTGTTAGAGATGTCAAGGTCAAACCTATGGAAATAAGCCCCAACCTAAACTCGGATATTGCACCCTTGCTTTACATATAGGCCCTTTTCAAGATATATGCTTGGCTGGTGTTATTGGAATATCTTCATGTGTCTCACATCAATATCCATCTATATTGATCACTGGGAAAGTTTCATGAAGTTTGGAATAAAAAAGTCACATGAAATGATAAGTCATATCTTTGCAAGAATTGCTTTATCAAGTGGATGGAAACCTATGAAGTCAACCAAACCTTGAAACCTTGCTCCAACAACTCTAGTTGAACTCTACAACAAAAGTTATGAAGGGTTCGTGTTGAGCAAAGATGGAGAAAATATCCGAAAATCATGGAAACCCTAGATTCTATAGCAAAAAGGGCTTTGCGTTGACCGAGAAATAAAGTTGACTTCTGGACCAGATATGAGGTTTGACCAAAAATGAAAGTTGAATAAAAGTTTGATTATAACAAACTTTGTTAAAAGACCAAGTCATGATTCGGTTTCAAAATGGATCAAAACAAGGCTCAAAGTCTAATAGAAAAGCTGAAATCAGCCCGACAGTGTTTGCAGTCCGGAATTCACTGACATCGACATTGACATCCCGTGTTCTCCAAATTTTGTTAAGCAACTTGAGTTGGTCCAAAAATAAAAGTTGAAAGTTATATTATGGAGAAGAGCATGCAAAAAGTTGCACTGAGTTTGACCAAGTTTTGACCTCCTAAAGCGAATTCCCGTGACCGTTATCAACATGTTGACACTATCATATTAAGGCTTAATTAACCACTGATCTGTTGCTCAAATGACTTGGCACCCTTAATAAGAAATGTAGAGCAGACCGAGGTGAGCAAACTTCGTTTTGGGCCCATGGACCAAATCGGCCCGTAGCTGGCCCAAACCTGCGCTCCACCATGTTCACTCCGTCGCTTGCCAGGTGTTCGCGGAAATGCCCCAACAGATGCCACGTGCCCCGTGCGTGGCGGCCATGCACGAGCAGCGCCCCCACCTCTATGCCGCGTGCCCCTGCGCCATTGCTGATGAGGAGAGCCCCGGCCGAGCGCTCCACTTCCTTCCTCACTCGCGCTCGCCGTCGCCGTGTGCGCAGAACGGTGCGCCGCCGCCATGGCTGGGCGGTGAAGCTTGCTGCCACCGCGTCCCCGCCGCTCCAGGCTCCCTCGCGTCCTACCGTGTGCGCCACCACCTTCCCCGTCGTGCGCCGCCCCTTCTGCTCCACTTTTCCGGCCACCGCAGCCGCCGTAGCGCCGTCGCCGCCGGAGCAGCCACCGGCGCTCCGCCTGCTCGCGCGGCCGGCAGGCCACAGGCCGCCTCGGGCCGAGCTGGGGAGCCCAGCGGGTGCGCATGGACCCTTGGTCCCTCCCCGCCACTTTCCCCGCCACCGACGAGCATCCTCCGGCCGGCAAACGGCGGGCTCCTGCGCAGCTCCTTCAAAAATCGCGAGCAGGGACCTTGGCTTCGAATTCAAGTTTAGGGAGGGGCCTTTCTGTGAACCTGTAGACTCAGATGAATAGTGCCTATAAGGACCTATTTGTAGTAATTTACTGAATCTTTGGAAATTCATAGTAATTCATAGGAAATTCGTAAAATAGCAAATGAGAACTTTTTGGAATCCTTGTGAAATTCTCTGTGAATTAGATCTATAATATGGCATGTTTTAGTTTCAATATTTTGCGGTAAAAATAGATTGTGTAGTAAGGTTGTAATGCTAGTTGAATTTGTTATAACTGCAGCTCTAGGGCTCCAAATGAAGTGAAATTTTTGTGGCATGCTACTCATGTGATAGTTGATGTGTGGTAAAAATTTCATGAGTATTGGATGAAGTATGAGTGAGTTATTCGTTTAATTCGCTCTCACATGATTTCTTGCTTTAGCAACTTGTCTTTTTCATAGAGGTTGCTATACATATTAAAATAGAGTGAAATTTGTACAGTAGACTATTGAGAGGATATGTGATCGACTGTAATTTTTGTAGAATTTATTGTATACTTTTGGTATATGTTCATTAAGTCACCTTGTTATCTAAAATAAATTAAGAAATGCATTAAAAGAATTTATTTGGTCATGGACACTAGGTTTTCTGGTGTTCTTTAGTCATGTGTGACATGTTGGTAAAGTTGGTTTTGCCTAATTATGTGTTTGCAACATAAGTTAATATTTATTTTCTTGCAAATGTGGTTTATGAACAGATCTGGGAACTTAGCAAAGTTCTTCTTGATAAGGTGCTTTGTTGTGAAACTTGTTTATACAAAAGTTGTAGATAATTTATGTAACTAGCTGCTGTTAAAATTTGGTGTCATTTGGCCAAGTAGTTTAAGAGTTACATTTGTTTAAAGTTGGGTTATACAATTGATTGCTCTCTGTCTTGTTTAGACCAGTTTCAGTAAATGTATAATTTCGATCTACGTAACTTGTGAATCATGCTATGATAGTTATAGATGAAATGTAGATAATTTCATAAGCTTTCCAGAATGTCTTCTTGCAAGTCATTTGGATTTGTGTAACTCTAGTTATAGCTAAAACTTGTAGCTGCTGTTTGCATGTCCAGAAATTGGCAGATTCTAATTATAGTGTTTGCTTGTATATTGTTAAGTGTGACTTGTGCCTTGAATGATGACTGAGTTAGAGCACCTGAGATCTTGGGAAACTTGTGTCATGCTTGGTGTTGTCGTCTTCTTTGCCATCTTAGCATGATAGATTGTGTGATGTTTAAGTTAAGCATGGCAAAGTACTTAAGTGTGTTAGTGTAAACTATGCTTGTCTTGCTTGCTATTTTGTGATGCGTCTCATGGTACTATTCTTCATATTTATGCACTTGCATATTGCATCTCATCTAGGTACGCTAGATGCACCACGTGAAGGATGGGATGTTGGAGCCAAACCCGAAGACAGCGTGTGATGGATCTATCCTGAAGATGGAAGGACTAAGCAAGTGCTAGGACCTGAGATGTCACCAGGACGGTGCAACCTAACTGAACTGACTTGTGTCGGGTCCCAGGCAAGCCCCGGAGCATATTAAGCCTCCTAATTTCTGAAATGCAGTTAAAGTATTATTGTTACATATATATATTGTTGCATTAAGTTTAGGTGTTGGATGCAAACACTTGCTGCATTGGTTATCCAATCCTTGTCCAGATATTGATACCACAGAATCCTATGTAGCTCAGGTTCGTGTAGTGCTTAGCCACCGCTAAACGCTGTAGAAGTCGGGTGATTTCCTGTCACCTGCGAGATATAGGGACATACATATGGCACGGTTGGCTATATTTGCTATCGTGGAAAAGAACATGTCTTAATTTGAAATGAAGACCGGGCGGAGGCTTGCTGGTTTGCGATGACTCCGTCTCCGTATCGCTGCTTAGGACTGAATCTTGGAGCCTTTCATGTTCATGTTGAACGCATGCCTCTCTCTTAGTTGGCGGGTCTAGAGACCGACCACGGCCCGAAGCAGCTCACCTCGGGCCGGAGTCGATAAGTATAAAGTGTGCCTCGGAAGGGAGCCGTAGGCGTGAGTCCAAGGGCAGGTGATTTAAAAGTCCTGACCGTCCTGGCAGAAGGGTAATCCCTGAGAGTGCTGGCGCAGATCGAACCCACGAATTTGGTTCCTGAGTTGTCCCTGTAACAACCCAAAAATCCACACACCAAAAATACCAACTACAAAATTTTTCTCAAGAATCCCATATGATGATGAGTGTCATGTATAGAAACCCAACATAAGAGATGTATTAGGTCTAATCCCAACCCAAGTCAACACATAAGCAAGGCATGTCATTTGTTGATTATGATTATTTAAATTCTAACAAATAACATATTGCATGCATTGTTAATTCAAGTTGTGATTTGGATTTCCATTTGCTTTATGTTATGCTTAACAATTCCATTAAAGTAATAAACCATAAAGTTATTATTAAACAAAATTCCCTAAACTCCAATGAATAAGCTACATCAGTTTCGAATTCAAATTCTAAACCAAATTTGAATTCAAACAATGGAAAAGAAATGAAAAACAGAAGAAGGAAAAGAAGAAGTGGGCCTCCCAGCCAGTCGCTCGGCTTCGCGCACGCCTGTGGCCCAGCGGGCCGGTCCAGGATGCCGCTGCTCGCCCGCAGCCCCACCAGCTGCCGCTGCCACTTGGCCCCACACGTCAGCCGCACGTTGCCCACGCCCGCACATTTCCCCGTTTCACTTGCAGCCGCTGCCACCGGGCCCCACGCGTCAGCCACACTCCAGCATAGTGTCGTCTTCCTCACCCACGCCTCAACCGCCTACGCGACCGGCGCCCGACAGCGGTGGCAGGGCAGGCCAGGGGTCATGCCCGGGGCATGGTCCTATCTCCCCCTTGGCGCCGCGCCCACGCGACCTCCGCGCCAACCACCCCACGCCACAATGCCGTTCGATGCCCACGGTGCATCACCAATCGTCCGCCGTAGATGGAGCTCGGGCACCGGGGGCTATAAAGCCACGCCCAGAGCCCTAGAGTTCTCCCATCGCCCCGCCGCCACCTGGTGGCCATCCACTGCGCACCCGAGACAAGAGAGAGAGCCAGGAGAGAAAGGGGATAGAGGAAGAAGAAGCAGCGCCCGACGTCACCGGAGTTTGCCACAGCAGAGGACGACGCCTCGATCCACCACGTTGACGCTGCTCAGCACGGCACTACTTCCGGAGCTACACGGCCACAACCCGCCACTGCACCGCTATCCATTCGACTCCAACACCAACGGTGAGCCCCGGTTCTTCCCCTGCTCGACGTAGGACCTTGCTACTCCGGCCATGGTGCTCCATACCATGAGCGCGTAGGCCAAGGCCATCTCCGGTCTCTAGGCACACAAGCACAGCACACTCACGCGCACACCGCGACCACCTCTGAGCCCTTGGACGTTGTAGACCCCTCTAAGCCCCACGGATGCCAAGGCAGAGCACTCGCTCGTCGCGCTCGCAACGCCGCCGTCATGGCGTGGCCACCACCAGTGAGAGCACCAGACCACCATGGCCAGTACCGTAGGGAGAGCACCAGACCACCGGCCAGAGCACCAGACCACCGGCTAGAGCACCAGACCACCGTGGCCACCACCGGCCTGAGCACCAGACCACCGGCTAGAGCACCACCACCACCGGCCCGAGCACCAGACCACCGTGGCCAGGTCCGCTGGGAGCACCTGGCGTCTCCTTGTCTCGCCCGTCCTGTTCGCTGGAGCCACGGGTAACTCACGCGCACACCGTGACCACCCCGCTGGAGCCCCGTAGTGCACCCGTGCGCCTCACCGTCGTCACCATGACGCCGTGGCCGCCGGGGAGCCCCTACCGGCCACCTGGAAGCCCGGAGTTCCGCCTTGAGCCCTGGACGCCCTCGTCGCATCCCCACGGATCAAAAGGAGCCTACACACCCCACCATGATGCCTCTCCGAGGCCATAGCCCCCACACCGACGCCGTCGGTTGTGCTCGAGCCGCCGTCCACCGTTCGCCGTGGCTAGTGACCTAGGAAGCACCATCCATCGCCCTGACCCCACCATTGCAGTCGCCATGGCGTAGGGAAGCTTTTCCCGACCTCAATTGGACGCCTGAACCATTGCGGTAGCTCGCCGGTGAGCACGTCACCGACGAGAACATGCCGGCAAGAAAGCAGGGGAGACTCCCCTCGCCAGCCATACACGCGTGAACTCGGTGTACATGGACCCAGCCAGAGAAGAGAAAGGTGAACTTGGTCCACCCTGGACCCTGCCTTAGGTCCATGGACCAGCGCCTCTTGGTCCACCGTGAGCCACGCTCACGCCCACAGCCGAAGACCACAGCCCAGTAAGAGCCCACGGCCGTGACATGGCAGCACCACAGCATGCCACGTGGCGGGCCAAAGCCCGGCCCAACCCGAGCCCACCAAAGCCCGTATGAGACCCGGCCCGTATTGACCGTTGATCGGTCAACGTCAACCGTTGACCTTTGATCGGTCAACGTCAACCGTTGACCTAGCCCCACATGTCAGTGGCACAGACACACTGGACCCACGCGTCAGATGATGACGTCATGCTGACGTCACGCGGGACCCACCTGTCAGTAGCAGCACGGCCGAGGTGACGTCATGCTGACGTCAGCATGCCACGTAGACCAGTCACAGCGTGACACGTGTCAGCCCAGGATTAATTCAGCCTTTTTCCATTTTCAGAAATGATTTAAACTTCGGAAATTCATAACTAATTCATATGACCTCAGAAAAATACAAAACCAGGACCAAAATTCATCTAAAATTGAGCTCTACGCAATGAACCCATGTTTGAGTGCATTTGGCTCTTTTGAATTTGCATTGCTTCTTTATGCTATTCTATAGACGTCGCTAACGTGACTATAATGCGATCGATTGCAGACTCGGAGGAGAACCGGACAGACGAGGATCATGAGTACCATGAGGAGTACGGAGATGACTACACTGAAGGTGCCACATCCCACCGAACCTCGTAGCACCTATTACGCATGGCTAAAATAGAAATGCTAGTGCTTTACTTTATTGTTGTAATCACACTATGATAGGACTTGCATGGTAGAATGCTTTCTTGATGGCCTTTACCTTGACGCAACCTTACCCCTGCTCACCCTGCTGTTAGGCTAGTCACACGCTTGCTATTTCATTGCTTAATACTTCTACTATGCTTGCACTACATTGATGCGTGGTGGAAACTGGTGATTGGGGAGAGTGCTGCGTGTGTGACTTGGGTGCGTGGAGGGTGAGGGTTGTGTCGACCAAGTTGGAGTATACGACGAGCCTAGGGCAAGTCTTGCCGTGGGGTGCTACCTGGGCACCCCTGGAATGGATACCTGTGGTGGGTAAATGGTATATGAGGTGGCCCTGGGTGTGATCCTGTGATGGGAGGAGCCCAGGGTGGAGGTGCTGTGGTGGCACGGTAATGGAAACCCTGATGAAGTCATTCTGGCTTGGTCATCCCTAAGGACTTACTAGTACTCAGATTCACCGAGAAGCCTTACGTACCACTCGCCCTATATGGTGCGGGACGGCCGGACTACTTGGTAGGATATTGCCACTACTGCTTGGTTGATAGCAGACAGTGTGAGGAAGGTACGGGGTGCGGAGGATTTCCCCCACACCCTTCCGAGACTTCATGGAGACCTTGTGGACCCGGCTCATGACTCACAGTTTCAGCTACCCCAGACCAGACTTGGGGTGTACCAGGGCTGAATGGTAGAGTGGCATTATCCTAGGCTAGCAAGCGGCCAGAATCAGCCCAGTTGACGACGGTCAGCGAGGAAGGCGGATCTTGTGGTTATGTAAAACCTCTGCAGAGTGTGTGGTTGATCGATCGATACATATGCCGACTCGTCGGCTATGGACCTTTCCTGGGTTTCGCTTAAACTAGATAGTGAGATAAGTCCTTTTCTCCCCCCGGGAGTGAGTGTTCGGACGTAGCCAGGGGCTACGGGCCTTGAGACAGTGCCAAGACGGAGTTGGCCTGTCGACTGAGCGATGGTATGGTGATGGTGTGGAGATGGTGGTGTATCAATCCCAGGATCGAAACCTGGCTCTAGAATGGGAATGGGGTGGAATGGGTGTGTGAATGGTGTTAAAACTTGACCAACTGTTAATATATATATACTAAATGCATAGGAAACCCTGGCCTTATAGGTTCCTTTCAATTATATCCAACTTGCATCCAATTTCCACCAAGCAATGCTCATAGGGTTGGGAGTGGCCAGTACAAATCGTACTGATAAATTTTGGCACACAGGTTCTGCTGAGGAGTATAGCTCCGAGGAGTTTGACGGTTGAGGGGTTCATTCCTACGCTCGAGTCTGGCGATCTTATCTTCAAGCTGTTCTGAATAGATGCTACTTTTGATTCCGCCAATGCGGTGATGTAATAATTTATGTAATTCCGCACTATTTGTACTCTGATATTATCGTTGTATGGATGTGATATTCGACTGGAATTTGGGTAATATGATCTACAACGGTCTTATTACACTTCGACACTGTGGATTTCCCTTCGCGGAAATCGGGGTTGTTTCAGTCCCAAAGGTGACCCACGGCTACCCTTGCAAAGTATGCCAGGGTGAGAGTTAGGAATACCCCCTCAGCTGAGTTGTAATTCGATTCGAGTCGCCGTCTCTCCCGGTTAGTGAGAACTTGACGGGCTTATCTCCAAAGTAGATACACTAAATAACATAATGGTTCAGAAATGATGATATGATGATGACAGCCTTATTATACCTGCTGTGGTTAATATTGTTTGCTCCTAATAAGTGAGTGCTCTAGTACAAAAAGCTAATCTAGTGGGCGGGTAAATGATGATAAACTTGATGTTAAGTTTAAATTGGTCACTATATTCATAAGCTCTTTTATGCAAGCTGTGTCAAGCTAGCCCACCTCATAAGCCTTACATGACCCTTGGTGTCAATTGTTTTGGTTTTCGACGGGTAAGTCTAGTGAGTACCTTCTCATACTCGTGGTTTATCCGACCATGTTGCGTGTGAAGTTCTCGACTGTTGAAGATGGTGGCTAACCGCCCGATGGGCTCGGTGATTCAATAGTTACTTCTTATCTATATGCTTTTGTCGGATGATGTCACTTATGCTAGCAATGTATTTGGAACATATATCAATGTAATC